>CM017763.1:32536402-32662235 GCA_008009225.1 Acer yangbiense | reverse complement strand
TCTTTGCGTAAAACCAGCACCCATGCTTACAAGCGCGACTTTCGCCCTATTCGGGAACAGAGGACACACACCACAGCACACATATACTCAACAATTGCAAGAGTGAAGATTTGTCCATAGGAGAATAACACCTGTTCTATCAGTTTTGTGTGCTAACTAAACTCTTCAAGAAAAACTAAGCACTAAAGAGTTACCTTTTGGCGTGTTTGTCCCTTGAGTCTTGAAGGGCCTTTGAGCTTCTAAGATCAATCACTAAACTACCCTTACACAATCAACCCCAACAAGTGGTTTGTCCACGAAATAAGCCAATCAATATATGGGAATCCTTACAATCTCCCCCTTTGGCTATTTTGTGACAAAACCACCACTCACAATGATTCCTCACAACATAATAGAAACTACGGGTCTACTATGATTTTCTACTTTACAAAGAGATATATAAAAATAATCTTGAAGTCTTCAATCTCTTGTAGAACAATCAATCCCTGAAAGCAAAGTTTCTATACTTTCCAATTCAAGTAAAATGTGAGATTAATCAAGTGAGAGCATAAACAAGCATTTGCATTCTTGAAATTTAAGTACAACAATAACATCATTCAATGTTTGATGAATGCAATGCTCCCCCTCAAAAGGTTACTCCCCCTCAATGTATTGTCTCCCCAACATGCACAATTTCTACCACAATTGCTACCACAATTTGCAACTCCCCTTACCACCATTCTACTCCCCCTTTTTGTCATGATATAGGAAAAGGAGTAGTCCCCAACCGGGTCACTTAGCAAAGAGAGATAGTTGTTAGGATTATGCTCAATAGCAAGAGTGTAATATTGTTTTTAACAATCTTTTCATATTAATAAAGTGATTTCTGATTTAAACAAATCTTATAGCATTTATAGATTGAATATTATAATTGTCAAAAGTAAATAATCATAAGGTCAAAAGACTATGAGAAAAGAAGAATTGTTCGTACATCTGGATATGTATGAGGTAGACACAATTCTTTAGTTAGTCTCGAATAATGTTCACAACTTAAGTTAAAGGTTGGGCACCTTTATCTTGTTAAAGTTGTAGAATTCTTTTGCTAGCATTTGAGTGGGATCAAATGAGTTATGATGAGTCTGAAATCATCGGAGGGTCTTCGAGTAAAAGAATCTAGTGCACTGGGTGCATTGAACAGGATCACAATGAAATACTTTATCTAGAACCGTCAATAGATAATAGTATTTTCATTATCAGGACAATCGGACAGTCTATCTTAATCCTGAGATAAATGATGGATTTATGGTTGCAAGTGGTATCATTTGAGTTATCAATGAGTACGATTATATAGCATAGCCTATCCTAGATAGTTTGGTGATATTCATTTGTTAATCGATAGAGGACTTCATTTATAGATATGGACATCGTGGCTCCATTTTTTAAATGAGAGTAGAATATCATCATATGGATGTTTTGAGGTATTGGATATTGAATCTTAACGTTAAGTTTTCGATAGAGTCTACTGAAACATGGTTTCTGGACAAGTCAAAATATCCAAGTTCAAAATGTGGTCATATGAGTAAATATGGTAACTTGGAGAGCTATAGGCGGTCTATGAGCTCTTGGCGATTACTGATATTCTTCACGAGGATTCACAATCTCCTATAAGATTGTCTAGGGTATGAATGAGAATCATTTACTTATTCCATCTTTATTTAAGAGTGCAATTTTAGTTCTTTAGTGGAATGAACTAAAATTAATAGATTGAACCTAAGTGAATCATTTGTTGATTGTGATTGGGTTATGTCTATTGAAGCTTAAATTTTGATAGGCCCACCAAGATCCCCAATCCACACGGATTTGCATGAATCACTTGATATATTCTACCGGACTAATTTATGGGTCCATCTAGAATTGTATTAAGGCATGTGGACTTGTTTCTTTTAGTAAGAATGGGCCTAGTTCACATGTGGGCCATTTGTTAAGATCCAATGGATTTAATAAAATAGAAAAACAATATATAGATATATTAATATATATGGCACATGGCCGAGATATATATAATATTATATTGTTTTATTTTTATTAATTGATTAAATGGAAATTAATTAATTGATTGATTAATTATTTAATTAAAAATCCAAATCTTTTTCTGATTAGGAAATATGTTTCTTAGTAGTATACTATTATGGTAGTATAATTAAAATAAAAGACTTTATTTGGTAAGTAGATAAATAAGGGATTTATTTATCTAGTCAAATAAGGAAGTCTTTTATATAGTCACAAATACACTAAGGAGTTGGATTAGGGTTTGGAATTCTAAAGAAATCTACCTAGGGTTAGGATTTAGGTCAAAAGACATAAATCCTATTTGGTGGAAGATTTCGGCCACCCAAAAATATATATGACAAGTGAATGCGGATACATATATATAATTTATATATGGCAAGTGGAATATATATGAGATATACTTAATATGGCAGCATGTGGTCGCCTAAGATATATATATTAATTGAAGGGGCCTTAGAACCAGTGAGAGGTGTATAAATTGTTTTGATGGAGCCATCTGGCTGGGGAACATATGTTGTATCGGTAGCAACAACAGGGGCAACGTTCTGGAAAGCCCTTTCATAATTTGTAATCCATTTAAGGGGCATGATTTCTGTAAGCTTCTCTCTGGGCAATTGTTTTGGAATTTGAAGAATGGTAGGAACTTCTTCCTTCTGTACCATCATCTATGATACTATATATTATATTGAGTAAGAAATATATAGATAGATATATATTATTTTGGGTTAGAGGTTTTTTTTTGGTAAACCCTAAGGTCTTGGACTTGAGAGTTTTTTCTTTTGCTAGAGAAAAATAGAATCCAACTCTTAGACTAGTGTGATTTTCGGCCAAGAGGAATAGAGAGAAAAGTTTGTTCTTATTTCGATAGTGCACTAGTTACTTTTACATCAAAAGGTTTTGTGCACAATTTCGAATAAGGTTCACGTGAGTTTCAATCTAAAGATTTTGAATTCAAAAGTGACCGGAACATTCTTTGTTGTCTCTTGGAACTTGTTGTGACTAACGAAAAAGAAAAAGTTTTGTTAATCCATCCTCAGGTACACAATTCAAAGAGAAGGGAGATCACGCTCCTAGGTGATTCACGTTCGTGATTGGATTGGAAGATCTTGAGGATTACCATCGACGCAATGTCAATCGGATCACGACAAAGGTATGATATCTTTAGTATTATATGTTAATTAATTAGAGGGTTAAGGTTCAAATTATGGAAAAATTTTAAACTATACTAAACTCGTTTTTAGTATCACTTCCGCTGCGTGCACCGTGTTTTTCCCTACAATAGTAGCATACTATATACTTGCATAATCATATAATCCACTTTATGCAACTCAATCAATTGGAGAGAAACAAGGAGATTTATTTAAAATAAATGTGTGAAACAAAACATGTTTTGCATACAAGACATGCAGCATTCAAGTCCAAAATACAATGGTATTTGGCAAAGCAAATGACAAAGGTTTCTAATAAGAATTCAAACCAATTTCACCAATGTCATGAGAGAAGCAAGGATATAGAGTTTTCATTGATTTTAATTTATGAGCAACTATATCCATCTTTATAAGCCAAACATGTCATGAGCAACTTTGCACTCTATCTGATTTTTCCGGGAATGAAACCCATATGATAGTAGACATGTTCAACAAATAAAGAAAGAGAGACATTTGGATTTTAAAATCCTTTGAACGGATACAAGATCCTTTATTCATTGAGTCTCATAAGCTTTTTCACACAAGATTTGCATTTTAGAATATGCAATCATCAATTCATGCTTTTTCATTTGAGCATGTCATATGAATTTCATGCTTTTCAATATTCATTAGCATGTTATTAAGAATCATCATGTCATGGAGATAACTATAGGTCATTCAAATCATACTTCCTATGTAAATCTCCTAGTCCAAAAATGCATGTTTGAACATAAATATGACATGGATTGTAAACAAGCATGGTTCACACTTATTGAATTGAAAACATATATAGAAATGTGCAACCTAGCTCACTCAATCAATCAACAAAGAAGCATAAGTTTTTTCAAATATTTGCATGCAACAAGTATGCATAAGCTCTCTTTGCTTGAGTTCCCCATATGGGGTCAATCACCATCCTTCATCAATGAAGGTCATGAGGTCCTATAGACCTCCCAAGTCCATTTGACTTGGTTGAACCTATTTGAGACTTGTTAGTCTCGTAGCAAGCGGGTTCATTTTTTCTTATCCACATAGATATGACATTTTTCTTCTTAGCGGTCAATGGTTCAAGAGTTCTAGAAATAATAGGATCATGAATATGAATTTTTTCTTTCCTATTAACATGCATTCTAGCTCTTGTCATTCTCTTTTCAATCATGCTTTTGAATCTACACAATTTAATGAAATGAAAGCAATTTGGTCTAATGTGACCATCAATACCACAAAAGTGACATGTAAGGATGAATTTAGAAATCATACCATGTCCTTGAGCATGCATAGGAGCCTTCCCATGTCTTTATGGTTGAGTGGGTTCAAACCTTCCTTGTTGTTGAACCGGTCTAGCTTGCTTCCATGGTTCATTTTGCATGATTGGCCTCTTCCCTTGATGAATTTGCACTTGAGGGAAGTTAGGTTGAGGAACTTTTTGAGCTTGAGGTTGTCTCCTTGGAGCTTCCTTCACTTGTGCACTTCTTGAACATTGTCCTGGATCAATTTTCTTCCTAGGAGTATGCACCGGCGAGGCTTCTATCTTGCCCAAACTCTTGACAAAGACGGTCTTGGTTGGAGTAGTGATCTCCTTGCTTTCTTCATACCCAATACCTCTCTTGTCATAAGGGTTCTTTCCACTACCAAGAATGTGGTCAAGCTTCTTAGTGCTTGTAGTCATCCTAGTCAATGACTATTTAGCTTCATCAAGCTCTCTCTTCAACCCTTCTTCATTCCTCTTAGACATAGCTAGCTCATTCCTTAGCTTGTCTTCAATCATCTTGGATGTTTTCACTTGCTTACTCAAGTGGTTATTGTGTGTTGAAAGCTCTAGATTTTCATCCTTTTAAATCTTCAACTTTCTATTGTTTTTCTTTAATGAACTTTCACACTTGACTATAAAGTCATAAACATCCATTTTCTCTACACTTCCATTTGTAAAGTTAGATAAGGAGTCATCTACACTTGAGTTATCTCCTCCACTCTCCTTCTCACTTATGGAGTCATTTCCCTCATTAAGACCTTCACCTTGGTCTCTTGAGTCAATGAGAGCCATATTCCAATTAGTAGCTACACTTATCTCCTCTAGAGCTACTTCTTCATCTTTTTCTTCTATGGGATCACTTGTCAAGGCTTTCTTACCAACAACTTTATCTTCTACATAAGTGGACCCAAATGCCGTGTAGTCGATGGTAAGCTCATCATCACTTGATAACTTGTCTCCCTTTCCGGAGTCATCACTTTCACTCCAAGTAGCGGCCATCACTTTTGCCATCTTATTCTTCAAATTCCCACAATCGGGTGAGATGTGTCCTATACCGCCACACTCATAGCATTGGACCCCTTTCTTTTCACTCTTCTCTTGCCTAAGCTCAAAACTCTTGAAGAGAGCCTTTTTCTTCAAGTCTTGGCCTTTATATACAAATCCTTTCTTCTCAAACTTGACAAATTTCTTGAATTTTCTAAGCATCAAAGCCATGTCTTTGTCCGAGTCACCTTTTTCCTCCTTCTCAACCTTGGAAGCTTTCAAAGCAATCCCTTTCTGCTTTTTAGGAGGAGAAATACTAGGAACCTTCCTAAATTCATAGGCAAGGAGTCTTCCAATTACCTCACTCGGCTTCATATCCTTATATCCACTATTTTCTTCTAAAGCCGTCACCTTTGCTTCAAACCTAGCGAGGAGAGACCTCATAATTTTTTGCTTGACTCTCCTATCCGTATAAGGATCACCGAGTTGATGGCTTTGATTGACAATATCCATCAACTTGACTTCAAAGTCATTGAAGCATTCGTCCTCCTCCATCTTGAGCAACTCAAATTGTGTTTGAAAGACTTGAAGCTTGGAATCCTTGACAACATCGGTTCCTTCATGTGCAACCTCTAGAATATCCCATGCTTCCTTGGCTATCCTAGTGTTCTGAATCAGTTTGTACTGATTTTCATCCACTGGACATAGAAGAGCGTGCCAAGCCTTTCTATTCCATTTTGAAGTCTCAAACTCTTCAGTGGACCACTGAGCCTTAGGCTTGAGAACTTCTTCTCCACTACCTGTGGGAGTCATCTTAGGAGCCACATACCCATCTTCAATTGCCATCCATGCCCTATCGTGGATTTGACATAAGTATGCTTCCATCTTACCTTTCCATGAGGCAAAATTCATACCGGTGAGGAGAAGAGGTCGTGTACTTGACGCACCCTCATGGTTGCCACTGTATCCACTCATTGTATATAATGAATGAATTCAAATGAATGCAAAATGTATGAATGAGCAAAAATCACACAAATGCAAAACACACCAAAAATGAGCTTGGATCTTCTAAGTATATCTAGGAACCCGCTCTGATACCAATTGTAAGTAATACGAATAAACGTTCGGTGTGTATGATAAATATATCTAGAGGGGGGGTGAATAGATTTTAACTATTATTACCTAACTTTCGCATGCAAGTCAATATTACGAAAATGCCCCTACTAATCAAAAATACAAGCAAGTGTAATATAGTGTGGAATTTAAATAACACTTGATGTATATGTGGAAACCCAACCACTGGGAAAAACATCGGGCTGTTTAGTGCGCCACACTCGAACCTCGAAATCCACTAATTGAAGTGGAGTTTACAACCTATGTAAACCTCGTCTAACACTCCGATCAATAACCCCCCACTTCTACCACTCGGGCCTTTAAAAGTGGCTCTAGTCCAATTGCTTGAGGCCTAAGCAATCTTAGCCTCAAGACTTAATTCTCAATGAAGAGATTATACAACCTATGTGAATATGTATAAATATTCAAATATCAAACAAGGCTAGGGAACCTTAGATGCTTATCTAGGATGATGATGTAATCAATTAAATCAACCCTAGATATCAATAGCTAAATCACATGTCAAATAGCTTAGCTAAGCAAGATTAATCAAAAACCTAATTAGCTATCACAATACAACACTCAATCAATTCATCACAATTAATTCTCTATTCTTGTATTTATCATATGATCAAAAACATACAAGTAAATTAAAATAGAATAACTTGATAGTAAAAATACTAAAATGAGATGAACTTAATCAAAATCTTACCAAGCAAGTTGTGATGATGCAAACCCATTTATGGATGAATGCAAGATGAACTTTGATGCACAAAGGAATGTATTTGAGTGTTTAAATGAGCAAACTTGGTTGCTTTTTCTCTCAAAATCTCTCTTTAAAATGTAGGTGAAACAAAATACGGTGTGTTCTAAATATGTAAAGCTAGAGGGGGGGTGAATAGATTTTAACTATTATTACCTAATTTTCGCATGCAAGTCAATTTTACGAAAATGCCCCTACTAGTCAAAAATACAAGCAAGTGTAATATAGTGCGGAATTTAAATAACACTTGATGTATACGTGGAAACCCAACCACTGGGAAAAACCACGGGCTGTATAGTGCGCCACACTCGGAACTCGAAATCACTAATTGAAATGAAGTTTACAACCTATGTAGACCTCGTCTAACACTCCGGTCTGTAACCCCTCACTTCTACCCAGCGGGCCTTTATTAGCAACCCTATTCCAATTTGCTTGAGGCCTAAGCACTCTTAGCCCCAAGACTTACTTCTCAATGAAGAGAAACAATCTAAGTGAATATGTATGAATATTCAAAATGCAAATTAGAGCTAGGTTACTCTATATGCTTATCTAGGATAATGATTTTGCAATTAAAACAATCCTAGATATAAATGGCTAGATGACATGTCAAATAGCTTAGCTAATCAAGATTAATTAAAAACCTAATTAGCTATCACAATCAACACTCAATCATTTTCATCACAAATAATCTCTAACTTGTATCTAGCATATAATCAAAAGCATACAAGTAATTAAAGAGATGTATTAATATGAAAAACACTAAAGTAATATGAAATTAGTGAAGAACATACCAAATAAGATGTGATGATTCAAAACCATGCATGGATCAATTCTATGAAGGCATAGAAGATCAAATATGAAATTTGATGCAAAAGGGATTTGATTTGAGTGTTTAAAGTTGAGTTCTTGATTTGATTTTTTCTCAAAAATCTCTCTTGAAAGTTTAGGGTTCTAAGATCTCTAAGAACTTAATCAGAGAATGGGAAAATAAGATATTTATAGACATCAGCGGTTTCGAAAGGCGGTCGTGACCGCCGATAGTGACCGCATAATTGCTTCAGACCAATCTGGACTGAAACGGAGGTTTCATTCGGCGGCCAGGCCGCCAATCATAACCGCCGATCACCAACAATGGTGAAAACCGAGGAGAAGCCAAGGGCATTCTCCATAGGCGGTCTTCGCGCGAAACCAAGCACTCATTAGTGCAAGCGCGGACGTTTCCAAACAATGTCGGGAAACGAATTATAAAGCACATAGACACACAACAAGATATATCAACCAAAGTGCTAGTGTGTAAAGTGACATGTGAAGAGTATGCACACAAAAATAAGCAAATATGCAATCATAGTAAGAATGCTAAGTGAGTGTGTGCTACTAATTCTCTTCAAAGAAAACCAAGCACAAGAGATTATACCTTTGGCGTGCTTGTATCTTGAGGTCATGGAAGGGCCTTTGATCTTCAACCTTAAACACTTAGACTACCCTTACATTCAAAACCCCAACATGTGGTTTGACCACGAAATAAGCCAATCAACAAAATGGGAATCCTTACAGTAGGGTTCTTGATAATCAAAGAGTCATATTTAGAACAAGAGAAAGTGAGATGTTTATAGGCATGAAAAACAGAGCATGTGAAAAGACAAGTTTACCCCTGAAAACGCACGATCGGCGGTTTCATTCGGCGGCCAGGCCGCCGTTTACAACCGCCGAATTGAACCCGAGAAGAACAGGGGAACAACGGCAATTTCAATCCGCGGTTTCGAAACCGCAGAATCAAACCCGAGAAATAAATCAATCAAGTATGATTGGCGGTTTCGAACGACGGTCGGTGGTCGCCGATCGTAACCGTAGAATCACTCCAGACCTTTCTGGACTGAAATGGCGGTTTCAATTCAGCGGCCAGGCTGCCGATCAAACCGTCGATTCACCAGTAATGGTGAATCTAAAGGAGAAGCCAAGAGCATTCCCCTTAAGCGGTCTTTGCGCAAAACCAAGCACACATTCATGCAAGCGCGGACGTTTCCGAACATATTCGGGAAACGGATTACACAACACACAAACATAACAAGATACATTGAAACAAATACGGTGTGTTCTAAATATATTATCTAGAGGGGGGGTGAATAGATTTTAACTATTATTACCCAATTTTCGCATGCAAGTCAATTTTACGAAAATGCCCCTACTAGTCAAAATTACAAGAAAGTGTAATATAGTGCGGAATTTAAATAACACTTGACGTATACGTGGAAACCCAACCACTGAGAAAAACTACGGGCTGTTTAGTGCGCCACACTCGGACCTCAAAATCCACTAATCGAAATGGAGTTTACAACCTATGTAGACCTCGTCTAACACTCCGGTCAATAACCCCCCACTTCTACCACTCGGCCCTTTAAAAGTGGCTCTAGTCCTAATTGCTTGAGGCCTAAGCAACCTTAGCCTCAAGACTTAATTCTCTATGAAGAGATTATGCAACCTATGCGAATATGTATGAATATTCAAATAACAAACAAGGCTAGGTAACCTTAGATGCTTATCTAGGATGATGATATAAACAATTTAATCAACCCTAGATATCAATTGCTAAATGACATGTCAAATAGCTTAGCTAATCAAGATTAGTCAAAAGCCTAATTAGCTATCACAAAACAACACTCAATTAATTCATCACAATTAATTCTCTATTCTTGTATTTATCATATGATCAACAACATACAAGTAATTAAAAGAGAATATGCTTGATAGTAAAAATACTAAAATAAGATGAAATTAATCAAAATCTTACCAAGCATGTTGTGATGATGCAAACCCAATCATAGATGAATGCAAGATGAACTTTGATGCAAAAAGGATTTGATTTGAGTGTTTAAAGGTGAGTTCTTGATTTGATTTTTTCTCAAAAATCTCTCTTTGAAGTTTAGGGTTCTAATAACTCAAGAAGCTTGTTCAGAGAATGAGAAAGTAAGATATTTATAGACATCAAGAATTGGGCATGTGAAAAGACAATTTTGCCCCTGAAACGCACCGTTCGGCTGTTTCAATTGGCGGCCAGGCCGCCGATCACGACCGCCGAATTGAGCCCGTGAAGAAAAGAGCATTAACGGCGGTTTCATTCAGCAGTTTCGTGACCGCCGATCCAACCGCCGAATTAGACCGTGAGATTAAAATCGATCAGGTATGAACGGCGGTTTCGAACGGCGGTTTCGAACGGCGGTCGTGACCACCGATCGTGACCGCATAATTGCTTCAGACCAATCTGGACTAAAACGGCGGTTTCATTCGGCGGCCAGACCGCCGATCATAACCGCCGATCACCAACAATGGTGAAAACCAAGGAGAAGCCAAAGGCATTCTCCGTGGGCGGTCTTCGCGCAAAACCAAGCACACATACGTGTGAGCGCGGACGTTTCCGAACACTATCGGGAAACGAATTACTAAGCACATATACACACAACAAGTTATAAAACAAAGTGCTAGTGTGTAAAGTGACATGTGAAGAGAATGCACACAAATGCAAGTATGTTAAGTGTGTGTGTGCTTACTAAATCTCTTCAAAGAAAAATCAAGCACAAGAAATTATACCTTTGGCGTGCTTGTCCCTTGGGGTCTTGAAAGGGCCTTCAAGCATGAAGTTCAAACACCTAAACTACCCTTACATTATCAACCCCAACATGTGGTTTGTCCACGAAATAAGCCAATCAATATATGGGAATCCTTACAATCTCCCCCTTTGGCTATTTCGTGACAAAACCACCACTCACATTGATTCCTCACATCATAATAGAAACTATGGGTCTACTAAGATTTTCTACTTTACAAAGAGATATATAAAAATAAACTTGAAGTCTTCAATTTCATGTAGACAAATCAATCCCTGAAAGCAAAGTTTCTATACTTTCCAATTCAAGTAAAAAGTGAGATGAATCAAGTGAGAATAAAAACAAGCATTTGCATTCCTAAGAATTTTAAGCACAACTACAACATCATGCAATATGTGAATGCAATGCTCCCCCTCAATGGGTTACTCCCCCTCAATGTATTGTCTCCCCAACATGCATAATTGTAACTCCCCTTACCACCATTCTACTCCCCATTTTTGTCATGATATAGGCAAAGGAGTAGTCCCCAACCGGGTCACTTAGCAAAGAGAGATGATAGCATTCAAGTCATTTGCATAATCATAAAATGCACTTTATGCAACTCTATCAATTGGAGAGAACGAAGGAGATTTATTTTAAAATAAATGTGTGAATCAAAACATGCTTTGCATACAAGACATGTAGCATTCAAGTCCAAAATACAATGGTATTTGGCAAAGCAAATGACAAAGGTTTCTAATAGGAATTCAAACCAATTTCACCAATGTCATGAGAGAAGCAAGGATATAGAGTTTTCATTGATTTTAATAAATGAGCAACTATATCCAACTTTATAAGCCAAACATGTCATGAGCAACTTTGCACCCTATTTGATTTTTCCGAGAATGAAACCCATATGATAGTAGACATGTTCAACAAATAAAGAAAGAGAGACAATTTGGAATATAAATTCCTTTGAACGGATACAAGATCCTTTTTTCATTTTGAGTCTCATAAGCTTTTTCACACAAGTTTTGCATTTATAAATTGCAATCATCAATTCATGTTTTTTCATTTGAGCATATCATTTGAATTTCATGCTTTTCATATGACATTAGCATGTTATAAAAACAACTCACGCTTTTCAATTTTTAAGCATGTCATTAAGAATCATCATGTCATGGAGATAACTATAGGTCATTCATATCATACTTCCTATGTAAATCTCCTAGTCCAAAAATGCATGTTTGAACATAAATATGACATGGATTGCAAACAAGCATGGTTCACACTTATTGAATTAAAAACATATATACATATGTGCAACCAAGCTTACCCAAGCAATTAACAAAGAAGCATAAGTTTTTTTATTTTATTTATTTTTATTTATTTTTTATTTTTTAAGTATTTGCATGCAACAAGTATGCATTAGCTCTCTTTGCTTGAGTTTCCCATATGGGGTCAATATCATCCTTCATCAATGAAGGTCATGAGGTCCTATGGACCTCCCAAGTCCATTTGACTTGGATGAACCTATTTAAGACTTGATAGTCTCGTAGCAAACGGGTTCATTTTTCCATATTCACATAGATATGACATTTTTCTTCCTAGTGGACAATGGTTCAAGAGTACTAGAAATAATAGGATCATGAACATGAATGTTTTCCTTCCTATTAGCATGCATTCTAGCTCTTGTCATTCTCTTTTCAATCATGCTTTTGATTCTACATAATTTAATGAAATGAAAGCAATTTGGTCTAATGTGACCATCTGTTAGGATTATGCTCAATAGCAAGAGTGTAATGTTGTAATTAACAATCTTTTTCATATTAATAAAGTGATTTCTGGTTTAACAAATCTTATAGCATTTATAGTTTAATATTATAATTGTCAAAGTAAATAGTCATAAGGTCTAAAGACTATGAGAAAAGAAGAATTGTTCGTACATCTGGATATGTATGTGGTAGACACAATTCTTTAGTTAGTCTTGAATATTGTTCACAACTTAAGTTAAAGGTTGGGCACCTTTATCTTGTTAAAGTTGTAGAATTCTTTTGCTAGCATTTGAGTGGGATCAAATGAGATATGATGAGTCTAAAATCATCGGAGTGTCTTCGAGCAATAGAATCTAGTGCACTGGGTGCATTGAACTGGATCACAATGAAAAGCTTTATCTAGAACTGTCAATAGATAATAGTCTTTTCATTATCAGGACAATCGGAGAGTCTATCTTAATCCTGAGATAAATGATGGACTTATGGTTGCAAGTGGTATCATTTGAGTTATCAATGAGTACGATTATATCGCATAGTCTATCCTCGATAGTTTGGTGATATTCATTTGTTAATCGATAGAGGACTTCATTTATAGATATGGACATCGTGGCTCCATTTAATAAATGAGAGTATAATATCATCATATGGATGTTTTGAGGTAATTGGATATTAAATCTCAACGTTGAGTTTTCGATAGTGTCTATTGAAAACATGGCTTCTAGACAAGTCAAAATATCCAAGTTCAAAACGTGGTCATATGAGTAAATATGGTAACTTGGAGAGTTATAGGCGGTCTATGAACTCTTGGCGATTACTGATATTAATCACGAGGATACACTATCTCCAACATGATTGTCTAGGGTATGAATGAGGAACATCTTCCTTTTCTGTCTTTATTTAAGAGTTCAATTTTAGCTCTTTAGTGGAATAAGTTAAAGTTAATGGATCGGACCTAAGTGAATCATTTGTTGATTGTGATTAGGTTATGTCTATTGAAGCTTAAATTTAGATAGCCCGCCAAGATCCCCAATCCACACGGACTTGCATGGATCACTTGATATATTCTACCGGACCAATTATGGGTCCATTTAGAATTGCATTTAATATATTAAGAATATAATTTGCACATTATTTATTTAATGGGCTGCTCAATTATATTAATATATTAATGAAAGACATGTGGGCTTGTTTCTTTTAGTAAAAATGGGTCTGGTTTACATGTGGGCTTTTTATTTAAAGTCCAATGGATTAAATGAAATAAGAAAATAATATAAGGCCCAATTTTAGACAAGTGGGGCGGCAAGGTTAATATATTAGCCTATATATTATTTTGTTTCATTGTTTAATTAAATAAGAATTAATTAATTGTTTAATTAATTGTTTAATTAAGAAACAAATCTTTTTCTGAATAGGAAATATATTTCCTAGAGTTATACTATTGTTAGTAGTATACTAAAAGTAAAAGACTTATTTGGTAAGAAAATAAATAATTAAGTTTATTTATTTAATTAAATAGGAAGTCTTTTATTTTGGTCAATAAAAGAATAAAGATACTTATGAGTTGGATTAGGGTTAGGTGTCTAATTACATGTGAATTTGGGTACAACACAAGTCCTCTTTTGTAGAGGAAATTGCGGCAACCCTAGGTAATTCTACATGAAGATTTCGGCAACCCTAATTGGATGGGAGAAGAATTTTCGGCCACTATATATTACATAGTATGTAGGGTTCGGCCACCCCTAAGTGAATGACTACATGAAACAATTTTCTTCTTCTTCTCAATTCATAGAAAGGTTTTTTATTATACTAAAAACATAAAAGAGTGAATAGATTATTCTTTGATGGTACACTAATTGCTTGTTCATCAATAAGCTTGTGTGTACAACATCGATCAAGGTTCACGCGAGTTTCGATCATAAGATTGAGAACTCAAAAGTGACCGGAATAATCTTAGTCTTCTTTTGATTGTTTTTGTGACTAACAAAGAAAAAGAAAAGTTTGTTTGTCCATTCACAGGTTTTCAATTCAAAGAAAAGGGAGACCACGCTCTTAGGTGATCCACGTTCGTGCTAGGATTGAAGATCTTGCGGATTACCATCGACGTAAGTCAATTGGATCACGCGACAAAAGGTATTCTTCTTTTGTTAGATAATATATATGTTTAATTGATTAAAGGGTTTAAGGTTCATAAAAAGGAAAAATTTTAAAAGTTACTAAATCTATTTTTAGTCTCGCTTCCGCTGCGTGTACTACGGTATTTTTCCCTACACCATCAATACCACAAAAGTGACATGTAGGGATAAATTTAGAATTCATACCATGTCCTTGTGCATGCATAGGAGCCTTCCCATGACTTTGTGGTTGAGCGGGTTCAAATCTTCTTTGTTGTTGAACCGGTCTCGTTTGCTTCCTTGTTCCATTTTGCATGATTGGCCTCTTCCCTTGATGATTATGAGCTTGAGGGAAGTTTGATTGAGGAACTTTTTGAGCTTGAGGTTGTCTCCTAGGAGCTTCCTTCACATGTGCACTTCTTGAGCATTGTCCTAGATCGATTTTCTTCCTAGGTGTGTGCACCGGTGAGGCTTCATTCTTGCCCAAACTCTTGACAAAGATGGTCTTGGTTGGAGTAGTGATCTCCTTGCTTACTTCATACCCAATGCCTCTCTTGTCACAAGGGTTCTTTCCACTACCAATAATGTGGTCAAGTTTCTTGGTGCTTGTAGTCATTCTAGACAATGATTCTATGGCTTCAACAAGCTCTCTCTTCAACCCTTCTTCATTCCTCTTAGATATAGCTAGCTCATCCCTTAGCTTGTCTTCAATCTTCTTGGATGCCTCCACTTGTTTACTTAAGTGGTCATTGTGTGTTGAAAGTTCTAGATTTTCATCCTCTAAAATCTTCAACTTTCTATTTTTCTTATCCAATGAACTTTCACACTTGACTATAAAGTCATTCACATCCATTTTCTATACACTTCCATTTGTAGAGTTAGATGAGGAGTCATCTTCACTTAAGCTATCTCCTCCACTCTCATTCTCACTAATGGAGTCATTTCCCTCATTTAGACCTCCACTTTGGTTTCTTGAGTCAATGAGAGCCATATCCCAATGAGTAGCTTCGCCTATCACCTCTAGAGCTACTACTTCATTTTTTTCTTCTATGGGATCAAAAGTCAAGTCATTCTTACCAACAACTTTATCTTCTACACAAGTGGCCCCAAATGCCGTGTAGTTGATGGTAAGCTCATCATCACTTGATGACTTGTCTCCCTTTCCAGAGTCACCACTTTCACTCCACGTGGTGGCCATCACTTTTGCCATATTGTTCTTCAAGTTCCCACAATCGGGTGAGATGTGACCTATACCACCACACTCATAGCATTGGACCCCTTTCTTCTCACTATGCTCTTGCCTAGGCTCAAAACTCTTGAAGGGAGCCTTTTTCTTCAAGTCTTGGCCTTTGGATCCAAAGCCCTTCTTCTCAAACTTGACGAATTTCTTGAATCTTCTAAGCAACAATGCCATGTCTTCGTCCGAGTCACCTTTTTCCTCCTTCACAACCTTGGAAGCATTCAAAGCAATTCCTTTTTGCTTTTTAGGAAGTGAAATGCTAGGAGCCTTCCTAGATTCATAGGCGAGGAGTCTTCCAATAACCTCGCTCGGCTACATGTCCTTATAGGTGCTATTTTTCTCTAAAGCCGTCACCTATGATTCAAACCTAGCAGGGAGAGACCTCATAATTTTCTGCTTAACTCTCCTATCCGAATAAGGATCACCGAGTTGATGGCTTTGATTCACAATATCCATCAACTTGACTTCAAACTCATTGAAGCACTCGTCCTCCTCCATTTTAAGCAACTCAAATTGCGTTTGAAGGACTTGTAGCTTGGAATCCTTAACCACATCGGTTCCTTCATGTGCAACCTCTAGGATATCCCATGCCTCCTTGGCTATCCTAGTGTTCTAAATCAGTTTGTACCGATTTTCATCCACTGCACATAGAAGAGCATGCCATGCCTTCCTATTCCATTTTGAAGTCTCAAACTCTTCAGGTGACCACTGAGCCTTAAGCTTGAGTACTTCTTCTCCACCACCCGTGGGAGTCATCATAGGAGGTGCATACCCATCTTCAATAGCCATCCATGCCCTATCATGGATTTGGCACACATATGCCTCCATCTTGCCTTTCCATGAGGCATAATTCACACCGGTGAGGAGGGGAGGCCGTGTGCTTGAAGCACCCTCATGGTTGCCACCGTATCCACTCATTGTATCTAATGAATGAATTCAAATGAATGCAAAATGTATGAATGAGCACAAATCACACAAATGCAAAACACACCTAAAATAAGCTAGGATCACCTAAGTATATCTAGGAACCCGCTCTGATACCAATTGAAACAAATATGGTGTGTTCTAAATATATTATCTAGAGGGGGGGGTGAATAGATTTTAACTATTATTACCCAATTTTCGCATGCAAGTTAATTTTACGAAAATGCCCTTACTATTCAAAATTACAAGCAAGTGTAATATAGTGCGGAATTTAAATAACACTTGATGTATACGTGGAAACCCAACCATTGGGAAAAACCACGGGCTGTTTAGTGCGCCACACTCGGACCTCGAAATCCACTAATCGAAATGGAGTTTACAACCTATGTAGACCTCGTCTAACACTCCGATCAATAACCCCCCACTTCTACCACTCGGGCCTTTAAAAGTGGCTCTAGTCCTAATTGCTTGAGGCCTAAGCAACCTTAGCCTCAAGACTTAATTCTCTATGAAGAGATTATGCAACCTATGTGAATATGTATGAATATTCAAATAACAAACAAGGCTAGGTAACCTTAGATGCTTATCTAGGATGATGATATAAACAATTTAATCAACCCTAGATATCAATTGCTAAATAACATGTCAAATAGCTTAGCTAATTAAGATTAGTCAAAAGCCTAATTAGCTATCACAAAACAACACTCAATTAATTCATCACAATTAATTCTCTATTCTTGTATTTATCATATGATCAACAACATACAAGTAATTAAAAGAGAATATGCTTGATAGTAAAAATACTAAAATAAGATGAAATTAATCAAAATCTTACCAAGCATGTTGTGATGATGCAAACCCAATCATAGATGAATGCAAGATGAACTTTGATGCAAAAAGGATTTGATTTGAGTGTTTAAAGGTGAGTTCTTGATTTGATTTTTTCTCAAAAATCTCTCTTTGAAGTTTAGGGTTCTAATAACTCAAGAAGCTTGTTTAGAGAATGAGAAAGTAAGATATTTATAGACATCAAGAATTGGGCATGTGAAAAGACAATTTTACCCCTGAAACGCACTGTTCGACGGTTTCAATCGGCAGCCAGGCCACCGATCACGACCATCGAATTGAGCCTGTGAAGAACAGAGCATCAACGGCGGTTTCATTCGGCGGTTTCATTCCGCGGTTTCGTGACCGCCGATCCAACCGCCGAATTAGACCGAGAGATTAAAATCGATCAGGTATGAATGACGGTTTCGAACGGCGGTCGTGACCGTCGATCGTGACCGCATAATTGCTTCAGACCAATCTGGACTAAAACGACGGTTTCATTCGACGGCCAGACTGCAGATCATAACCGCCGATCACCAACAATGGTGAAAACCAAGGAGAAGCCAAGGGCATTCTCCGTGGGCGGTCTTCGCGTAAAACCAAGCACACATACGTGTGAGCGCGGACGTTTCCGAACACTATCGGGAAACGAATTACTAAGCACATATACACACAACAAGTTATAAAACAAAGTGCTAGTGTGTAAAGTGACATGTGAAGAGAATGCACACAAATGCAAGTATGCTAAGTGTGTGTGTGCTTACTTAATCTCTTCAAAGAAAAATCAAGCACAAGAAATTATAACTTTGGCGCGCTTGTCCCTTGGGGTCTTGAAAGGGCCTTCGAGCATGAAGTTCAAACACCTAAACTACCCTTACATTATCAACCCCAACATGTGGTTTGTCCACGAAATAAGCCAATCAATATATGGGAATCCTTACATACATCAAACAAAGTGCAAGAGTGAAATATGTCATGTGAAGAGAATACACACAAGTACAAGTATGCTAAATGTGTGTGTGCTAGCTAAATCTCTTCAAAGAAAAACTAAGCACTAGAGATTATACCTTTGGCGTGCTTGTCCCTTGAGGTCTTGAAAGGGCCTTTGAGCTTGAAGTTCAATCACCTAAATTACCCTTACACAATCAACCCCAACAAGTGGTTTGTCCACAAAATAAGCCAATCAATATATGGGAATCCTTACAGCTATGTTAAGGATTACCAATCCTAAATACAATAGCTATCACAAATAACCCATAAACATTCAAAAGATTAACTAGATGATTGAAATACAATCTATCAACCTAGTTATCAATAAATCACACAAGAATGTTTATGGCATAGCTTTTAGGCAATAATGACCTAATCAATTAAGCTATCAAAAATAATCTCAATCATATAATGAGATTAATTAGCTAGATATAAAATAGGCATGAAAACCTAGCTAACATAAATAACCCAATCAACACATAATCTCAATCATGTATGTAGAAATTAATCTAAACACATACAAGTAATAAATGAGATAAAATTGATAAGTAGAAACACTAATTATGTAAGATAAAAGTGTTCAACAAATCATACCATGTGTGTTGAAGAAGACCCATGCATTAGCACATACAAGATGAACCTAGATGATGCCTAGATGATGCCTACATGATGATTTGTGCATGTGGGAATGGGTTTAGAGAGATAAAGATGTAATCTTTAAGCTTTTTCTCTCAAGTCTCTCTTTCTCTCTCAAGAATATGGAGCCTCTCTCTCTAGGGTTTGATTTTGTGGCTCAGCCCTCAAAATTATGAGAAAGATATGTATTTATAATTCCAAAGTGAAACTATGTCATTTTGGAAGAAATGGAAAAATTATGGGCATTTTCGCGGTACACATGTCAGTGCTACGGCTCAAGATTCGAGCGCTTCGACACATAACCAAACGACATCGAAACCTTTCGTATGATATATCGTTGGAAGGGTATGGATGTCTACTTTCTACTTGTTTTTACAGAATGACATTTCAATGTCTGTAGAAATATTTATGATCAATAGAGTGATAACAAGTCAGAAACGGACAACAACAGAGTTGCCCTGTTTTGGTTGTAACTTTGGAGATTTTAAAACTAATCCAAACGGTCATGCAATATTACGAATAATATACCATTGGAAACGTATGAGTGTCTAGTTTGTACAGAAATTTTCAAAACTCATTTTGAAGCTTTGTATAAAACGTTATGGTCACAAGACCATGCAAAGGTCAGTTTTGAAAACACTTGAAACATTGAAATCCAATCTTTTGAAACTAGACACCTTACTCCAATCAACCCAACCAAATTTAACACTTATCCAAAAGAAGAATGAGACCTTCTCAAGTGGTCAATCATTGTGCTAAGACATGCACACCATCGTGCAAGCGCAGACGTTTCCGATCATATTTCGGGAAACGAATTACACCACACTTAAAATTAACAAACATGAAGTGCAAGTGTGGGAAGTGAATGCATCCTAATGCCTAACATGTCATGGCATTGTCATTGAACAAGATGCACTCAATAAAACATGCATGAAAAGATATTCAAGAATATGAATGCACACATATAAAAACACACAACATACAAGAATAACATTTATGCATGAGTTGTGTTTGTGTGCAATTAGATCTCTTCAAAGCACGTAAGCACTAGAAATTTACCTTTGGTGCTTATCAAGATGAGGTCTTGAAAGGGCCTTGAGCTTGAATACCAATACCTAAGCTACCCTTACAATGAACCCCACATGTGGTTTGTCCATGAAACAAGCCAATCAAAATATGAGACCTAACAATATGTTTCTTAGTAGTATACTATTGTGGTAGTATAATGAGAATAAAAGACTTTATTTGATAAGAAGATAAATAAAAGGATTTGTTAACCGCTAAAAAAGGCAGGGATCAAAGAAGAATTTTTCACCGGCCATAAAGAATGAGGCGGGGTAGAAGGCAACAATAGGAGAGGTACCCCTGAACCCCGCCTACTTACAAAAAGGCTGGGGTATGAACTTCTGCCCACCCCGGCCAGGTCCAAAACCTTAAGAACTAAAGAAAGCACCAGGAAACCTCAAAGACGAGGCCCCAGAGACTCCATTGCTACGAAATCATAGCGCCTATCTACCCTCAGGTATCCCAGTAGCACGATACCCCGGTATCCTGGAACCCTGATCCGGTCAAGCAAGATCAGGAAAAGGGAAGAAGTACTTGAGTATCCCGATCCACTAAGAAGCCAGTGGTAAGCACCCGACGAATAAATCACGTGTTAAATGCATAAATCCTCCAACCCCGCTTAAAGCGAGAAGCGGGTATCCTGAACAGCAAAACAAGAAGGAAGATAAGCATCAAATGCCATCGTTCAAGGCAGGGTATTACGCTCACTCCCGCCACTCAAGAGTCCCATTTAAAGGTGGAGTCAACTCTTTCAGCTCAAGAGGAAGTCACTTGATTTTAAGGATCAATTCCCTGACGAATCCGTGGATCGCCAAGGAAAGACCCGTAAATTGCTAAAACCCTAGACCGAAGTTCTAGGAGTACTCAGCAAGAAACGGGCTTATATTTTCATCGTATGTTTACAGAAAAGGGGATCGCAACCCTACCTTTCTTTTTCCACTTATCGACAGGCACGAAAAGCTCCATCACCATTGCCCTCGAAGCCATTTTTATTTATGTTAACCAAAAATTGTCATCGGGGTGAAATTTCTAATTAACGGTTTACGAGGGACCCAGATCGGGATAGATCTGGGCTAGTGGGATACCTAGTAGCTCGATATCCCGCTGGTTCCTACAAATCGGCTAAGTGTGGTGTATAGTAGTAAGATGACAAAGATTCTGGTATTTGATGGAATGAAATTCAACTTATTTTATTTAGTATACCATATAATGAAACTAACAATCTGTTGAAAGCATAAGCATGATCATAACAACAATGAAAACAAAAGTAACTTGGTAGGCAATGGTGATGGAGCTTTTTTGTGTCTATCGATAAGTGGAAAAAGTCTGGTCAGGTTTCGATCTTCCCCTTTCTATTGTCATATGATGAATATATATAGGCCCGTTTCTTGCTGTCCACTCCTAGAACTTCGGTCTAGGGTTTTAGCAAATTACGGGTCTTTCCTTGGCGATCAACGGGTTCATCGAGGAATTGATTCCTTCAATCAGGTGATTCCCTCTTTTCCTCCGATTTGATGGGAGTTAACTTCTATTTAAAATAGGATTCTGTAAGGTGGGAATGAATGCCGCGTTCTAACTTGAGTTTCTATCTTGAACGGTGGCGTTTAATGTTTGTCTTCCTATTCGGTCTGCTGTTCGGGGTACCCGCCTCCCACTTCAGATGGGGTCGGTATACTGGGAACCTTGTGTTAACTTGCTATGTGTATGCCACGAGTTTAGTGGGTCGGGATGCTTCGGGCACCCCGTCTTCTTCTCAATCTTCTTAAATGAGGTTTGGGAATATTGGGTATCGGACTACCGGGATACCCGGGGTAGGCAGGCGTTAAGACCTTGTCTTTGAGGTTTCCTGATGCTTTCTTGGTCCTGAAGGTTCTAGATCTGGCTGGGGTAGGTGGAGGTTCATATCCTAACTTCATTGTAGGTAGGTGATCGGACCAAAATTGGTACGATTTTGGCCCTCACTTCCTTCTCTTTATACTTGATTCTCGGGCATTATCCCATGATTTAATGGTGTAAATTAAGTGTTTTCAGGTATTTATTAATTTCAGGGGCATTGAGGTAATTTTTGAGAAATAGGGGCAAAAGTGTAAATTGTGAAGAAGGAGTGAAGTTATCGTAATTATATGAGAGAGCAGGGGACCTAATTGTAATTTGCCAAGTGATGCAGCCAAACGTGCCATGTCAGCTAAAGTAAAACGGAGCGATTTAGAGGCTATTTGGGCCTCTGATTACACCCCAGGCGTGTGCTAAGCGCACCCCAAAAAGACAAACATCCCACACGCATAAGTGAAACGGTGCACTTTGATGTGGGTGTGGCTACTAAGCACACCACACATCACTGCTAAGTGCACCCCATTAAAGAGAAAAGAAGAAGCAGCTGATTGCACCCCGTCTCCTTTCTAAATACACCCCACCTGTCTCCTATTCACCTTCTTCTTCCTCACGCAGACCTGCCATTGATTGCCCCTAACCCTAGCTAGCCATCATCACCGTTGCCTACGATTCCCGTCCTCGTTTCGACCAGTTCCCGATTGGAAATAACAGCCACATCAGCGGCTGTCTGGTCGTAGCATTTTCGGTCACCCAAAACTCCTCCAATCTCCACGCCTCTTGATCACGCTGCAAATGTTCACATTTAGCACTCCCATTTCCTATCTTTTGTATTCGTTTCTTGAGTAAAATAGGGATTTTAATGGTTTAAATAAGTGTTTTAGGAAAATAGAGGAATTCAGGGGTATTTTGGTCATTTTGGAGAAATAGAGGATAAAATGTAATATTCTGGAGAAGATTGAAGATTCTGCAATTAAGGGAGAGATCAGGGGTGCAAATTCTAATTTGCCAGCCAGTCAGCACAGCAGCGCCACGTCACCACAAGGAATGACGTCGTTTTGGGCAAGGGACGTCATGGCGTCTTCTTCATGCAGCAGACCGACCCGCCGACCCGCGAACCAGGTCCGACCCGGTTCATACCTGGTCGTGACCCAAACTTTTCCCGATGGTTTCTAGTCATTTTTCGGTGCTTTTTTCGGCAAAACTCCACCAGATAGCCGGCCAAGCTTCCTCCGGTCATGATGGACCTATTTCCAGCCTTCCATGCACAAGTTTTCTCTCTCCTCCAACAAGCCAAACCTCCATGACCACCAAGCTTCAAGGTCACGTTCAACGGCTTCTTTCCCGCATTCCAAAGTGTCCAAACTCGCCAAAAGACGGTGGTTTCATGCGGCGGGAAAGTGCCCGCAGTCTAGAATGTACGAACTCGCGGGAAAGGCTCCAAAAATGCCCGGCGACTTCGTACAGCGGGTAAGAACCCGTGAGCTTGGTGGATGAACTCGCCAACTTGACCGACTCAAGCTTCTTTTCATGCCCAAAACCTCCCCTATATATATATTCATCTTTCCTAACCACAAAATACATCCCTAATATCCAAACATGTCATCTATTACACCTAAATAGCTTAGAATACCTTAGTATACATCAGCCACACTATCCAATCTCACTCTCAACACCTCTTGACTCCAAGCTTGGGAAAGACAAGGAGAAGCCTAGCTAGCTTGAAGACTTCACAAGAGATTGGGTTGTTTTCTTCATCTCTTTGTTTACTTTACTTCACAAACCTAGCGCTTGCACGATGGTGTGCATGTCTTAGCGTGATGGTTGACCACTTGAGAAGGTCTCATCCTTCTTTTGGATAAGTGGTAGTTTTGGTTTGGTTGATTGGAGTAAGGTCTCTAGTTTCAAAAGATTGGATTTCAATGTTTTAAGTGTTTTCAAAACTGACCTTTGCATGGTCTTGTGACCATAACTGTTTACACAAAGCTTCAAAATGAGTTTTGAAAATTTCTGTACAAACTAGACACCCATACCTTTCCAACGGTATATTATTCGTAATATTTCATGACCGTTTGGATTGGTTTTAAAATCTCCAAAGTTACAACCATAACAGGGCAACTCTGTTGTTGTCAGTTTCTGACCTTTGGTCACTCATTTGACCATAACTTTTTCTACAGACATTGCAATGCCATTCTGTAAAAACGAGTAGAAATTAGACATCCATACCTTTCCAACGACATATCATATGAAAGGTTTCGATGTTGTGTGGTCATGTTTCGAAGCGCTCGAATCTTGAGTCGCTGCACTGACGTGAGTACCGCGAAAATGCCCATAATTTTTCCATTCTTCCAAACGACATAGTTTCACTTGGGCATTATAAATACATATCTTTCTCATCATTTTGAGGGTAGAGCCAAAAAATCAAACCCTAGAGAGAGAGGCTCCATATTCTTGAGAGAGAAAGAGAGACTTGAGAGAAAAAGCTTAAAGATTACATCTTTATCTCTCTAAACCCATTCCCACATGCACAAATCATCATCTAGGCATCATCTAGGTTCATCTAGCATGTGCTAATGCATGGGTCTTCTTCAACACACATGGTATGATTTGTTGAACACTTTTATCTTACATAATTAGTGTTTCTACTTATCAATTTTATCTCATTTATTACTTGTATGTGTTTAGATTAATTTCTACATACATGATTGAGATTATGTGTTGATTGGGTTATTTATGTTAGCTAGGTTTTCATGCCTATTTTATATCTAGCTAATTAATCTCATTATATGATTGAGATTATTTTTGATAGCTTAATTGATTAGGTCATTATTGCCTAAAAGCTATGCCATAAACATTCTTGTGTGATTTATTGATAACTAGGTTGATAGATTGTATTTTAATCAACTAGTTAATCTTTTGAATGTTTGTGGGTTATTTGTGATAGCTGTTGTATTTAGGATTGGTCATCCTTAACATAGCTAAAGTTGTATGCCATGTCATATAGCTATTTTCATATCTAGGATTGATTTTATTGACATCATATAATCCTAGATAAGCATTTAGTGTTCCCTAGCATTACTTGCATATTTGGATATCTTTGCATATTCACATAGGGTTTTGATCTCTTCGGAGAAGTAAGTCTTGTGTGATAGACCGGGATTAGGTCGGACACCGGGATTAGGTGGTCACATGAGCAAATTGGACTAGGTCCACTTTTACAGGCCTGCGGGTAGTGGTAGTGGGATATTGGCCGGGATTAGGCCTTCAAACCTGGATTAAGTTGTATACGCTATCACAATTAGTGGATTCGAGGTTCGAGTGTGGCGCACTTACCAGCCCGTGGTTTTTCCCTGTTGAGGGTTTCCACGTAAAAATCAAGTTTCATTTATATTTCCGCACCTTTACACTTGATTTATTGTATTGACTAGATTGGGGTATTTTCGTAAATTTGACTAAACGCGAAAATTGGGTAATAACGATTAAAATCAATTCACCCCCCCCCCCCCTCTAGATAGTTTTATAGACACCGTAAATTTGTTTCAATTGGTATCAAAGCAGGTTCCTAGACATACATAGGTGATCCTTGCTCATTTTTGGTGTGTTGTGCATTTTGTATGATTGTTGTTTTTGACATACATCTTGCATGCTTCTCATATGTATTCATTTGACTCAAAC
Source organism: Acer yangbiense (assembly GCA_008009225.1). Classification (NCBI taxonomy): domain Eukaryota; kingdom Viridiplantae; phylum Streptophyta; class Magnoliopsida; order Sapindales; family Sapindaceae; genus Acer; species Acer yangbiense. The sequence continues at coordinate 32,636,232 of CM017763.1, read as the reverse complement.
ACTATGAGTGAATTTGAGAGAGAAGAAAATGACTTCGATGAGGAGATGTCCCTCTAAGGTGAGAGAGGAGACGAAGATGAAAGGGCGTTGCTCACATCACCAAAGAGCTTCAAGCCCAAGCCTTCCTCAATCTTGGTCTAACCAACCAAGAAGGCTAACTTCCCTCAACCTACGATCCAAAAAGGGAAGTGCTCAGTCATGAAAGCTCAACCGAGCAAGCAACATTGTCTTGGTCATCAACAAAGGAGGAGAGATCCTATCCAACTACCAAGACAACCACAACGATAAGGGAAAACACATTTGCATGCTCAAGGGAATGGTATAATTCCTAATCTTATCCCCTCTTGTCATTGTGTGGTATTGATGGTCATGTTAGACCAAGTTGCTTGCATTACATTTAAATATGTAATCTTATATGCATGATTGAAAAGAAAAAGGGTAGAGCTAAGATGCATGTCCTTAAAAAGGAAGAAAATCATTTGCATGATCCTTTGCCATCTAGAACTCTAGAACCTATGACCACTAGGTACGTTATTGAGACACCTAAGTGGATTAGAAAAGACGAACCCGCTTGCTACGAGACAAACATGTCTCAGATAGGTTCAACTAGGTCCTATGGACTTGGTAAGTCTTTTAGACCACATGCCCTTCATTGAAGTGGTGTGGATTTTGACCCCATATGAGGAACTCAAGCAAAGAGAGCACTTGCATATTTGTTGCATGCAAAAATTTGAAAAATTTTATGCTTCTTCTTTAATTGTTTGAGTAGCTTGGTTGCACATGTGCTTATATGTTTTTTCTTCAATAAGTGTGAACCTTGCTTTGAATGCAATCCATGTCATATTTATGTTCAAACATGTATTTTTGGACTAGGAGATATTCATAGGAAGTACTCTTTGAATGACCTATAATGATCTCCATGTCATGATGATTGTTAGATGACATGCTTAAAATGAGAAAAGCATGATTTTATTTGACATGCTTAAAATGTGAAAAGCATGATTTTAAATGACATGCTAAAATGAAAAGCATGAATTGATAATTGCATATTTTTAAATGCAAAAATAATGTGTGAAAAGCAAATGAGACTTATATGAAAATCTATGTCTCTCTTTCTTTACTTGTGGAACATGGCTACTATCATACGGGTATCTTACCCGAAAAAATCGAATAGGGTGCAAAAAGTCGCTCATGCCATGTTTTGCTTGTAAGGTTGGATATAGTTGCTCATTAAATTGAATTCTTGAATGTTCTATATCCTTGCTTTTATTCATGACAAATGGTGAAATTGGTTTGAATTCTTAAAGGAAACCTTTGTCATTTGCTTTGCCAAATACCATTGCTTTTGGATTTAAATGCAACATGTCTTGCATGCAGAGCATATTAATCACACATTTTTTATAAAAATAAATCTCCTTGTTCTCTCCAATTAATTGAGTTGCATAAAGTGCATTATATGATTATGCAAATGTCATGTATGCTACTATCTCTTTTTGCTACAAGTGACCCGGTTGGGGACTACTCCTTTGCCCATCTCATGACAAAAAGGGGGAGTAGTATGTAGTTAGGGGGAGAATGCTAATTGCTAAATTATGATAGCATGCACATGATTGGGGAGTTCTTTACTTTGAGGGAGAGTAACCCATTGAGGGGGAGCATTTGCACTTCACATACATTGCATGATGTTGTGCTTAAATTCTTATTGCAAATGCTTGTTTTATCTCACATGATTAATCTCACATATACTTGTATTGGAAAGTATAGAAACTTTGTTTTGAAGGATTGATTGTTCTACAAAAGATTGAAGACTTGAAGATACAGCTTTTATTTATCTCTTTGTAATGTAGAAAATCCCTTTAGTTTCTATTTTATTGTGAGGATTAATGTGAGTGGTGGTTTTGTCACGAAATAGCCAAAGGGGGAGATTGTAAGAATTCCCATTTATTGATTGGCTTGTTTCATGGACAAACCACATGTGGGGTTTATTGTAAGGGTAGCTTAGGTATTGGTATTCAAGCTCAAGGCCCTTTCAAGACCTCATCTTGATAAGCACCAAAGGTAAATTTCTAGTGCTTACGTGCTTTGAAAAGATCTAGTTGCACACATACACAACTCATGCATAAATGTTATTCTTATATGTTATGTGTTTTCATATGTGTGCATTCATAATTGTTGAATATCTCTTCATGCATGTTTATTTAATTGCATCTAATTTATTGAAATGCCATGACATGTTTAGGCATTAGGATGCAAAGTCATGAATTTTATTCATGCATGTTTGAATTGAGTTCATCTTGTTCAATGATAATGCCATGACATGTTAGGCATTAGGATGCATTCAATACCCACACTTGCACTTCATGATTAGTCTTAAGTGTGGTGTAATTCGTTTCCGTTTGTGTGATCGGAAACGTCCGCGCTTGCACGAAGGTGTGCATGTCTTAGCGTGATGGTTGACCACATGAGAAGGTCTCATTCTTCTCTTGGATAAGTGGTAGTTTTGGTTTGGTTGATTGGAGTAAGGTGTCTAGTTTCAAAAGATTGGATTTCAATGTTTTAAGTGTTTTCAAAACTGACATTTGCATGGTCTTGTGACCATAACTTTTTACACAAAGCTTCAAAATGAGTTTTGAAAATTTCTGTACAAACTAGACACCCATACCTTTCCAACGGTATATTATTCGTAATATTTCATGACCGTTTGGATTGGTTTTAAAATCTCCAAAGTTACAACCAAAACAGGGCAACTCTGTTGTTGTCCGTTTCTGACCTTTGGTCACTCATTTGACCATAACTTTTTTTACAGACATTGAAATTCCATTCTGTAAAACCGAGTAGAAATTAGACATCCATACCTTTCCAACGATATATCATATGAAAGGTTTCGATGTTGTTTGGTCATGTTTCGAAGCGCTTGAATCTTGAGTCGCTGCACTGACGCGAGTACCGCGAAAATGCCCATAATTTTTCCATTCTTCCAAACGACATAGTTTCACTTGGGCATTATAAATACATATCTTTCTCATCATTTTGAGGGTAGAGCCAAAAAATCAAACCCTAGAGAGAGAGGCTCCATATTCTTGAGAGAGAAAGAGAGACTTGAGAGAAAAAGCTTAAAGATTACATCTTTATCTCTCTAAACCCATTCCCACATGCACAAATCATCATCTAGGCATCATCTAGGTTCATCTAGCATGTGCTAATGCATGGGTCTTCTTCAACACACATGGTATGATTTGTTGAACACTTTTATCTTACATAATTAGTGTTTCTACTTATCAATTTTATCTCATTTATTACTTGTATGTGTTTAGATTAATTTCTACATACATGATTGAGATTATGTGTTGATTGGGTTATTTATGTTAGCTAGGTTTTCATGCCTATTTTATATCTAGCTAATTAATCTCATTATATGATTGAGATTATTTTTGATAGCTTAATTGATTAGGTCATTATTGCCTAAAAGCTATGCCATAAACATTCTTGTGTGATTTATTGATAACTAGGTTGATAGATTGTATTTTAATCAACTAGTTAATCTTTTGAATGTTTGTGGGTTATTTGTGATAGCTATTGTATTTAGGATTGGTCATCCTTAACATAGCTAAAGTTGTATGCCATGTCATATAGCTATTTTCATATCTAGGATTGATTTTATTGACATCATATAATCCTAGATAAGCATTTAGTGTTCCCTAGCATTACTTGCATATTTGGATATCTTTGCATATTCACATAGGGTTTTGATCTCTTCGGAGAAGTAAGTCTTGTGTGATAGACCGGGATTAGGTCGGACACCGGGATTAGGTGGTCACATGAGCAAATTGGACTAGGTCCACTTTTACAGGCCTGCGGGTAGTGGTAGCGGGATATTGGCCGGGATTAGGCCGTCAAACCTGGATTAGGTTGTATACGCTATCACAATTAGTGGATTCGAGGTTCGAGTGTGGCGCACTTACCAGCCCGTGGTTTTTCCCTGTTGAGGGTTTCCACGTAAAAATCAAGTGTCATTTATATTTCCGCACCTTTACACTTGATTTATTGTATTGACTAGATTGGGGTATTTTCGTAAATTTGACTAAACGCGAAAATTGGGTAATAACGATTAAAATCAATTCACCCCCCCTCTAGATAGTTTTATACACACCGTTAATTTGTTTCAGGTCTAAACACATCCTAGAAATCAATTGGTTAACATTTATGAGGTTTGTACACTAAGGTAGCTTGAGAAGCACTTCCCGTAATCCACTTGTGATCCCATTAATTCCCTAGCGATTCCATTAATTGTTTATTCCATATATTTTATCTAGATTTCTATCTTATTTTATCAGGTTTATTAGGTTAATTTTATATGTATGTTTGATGGCTTGACAAACCATTCATCCATCCATCCATATTTTATGATTTACTTTATCGCATATAGGAATTGTTAATTTATTTAACTATCACTCTAATTCCCTGTGGAACGAATCCTACTTGCCACTTTACTAATTTTACATCTAAGTGGTGAAATCGGTTTTCAACACGAACACATTTTAAAATATCATTTTGTTGAGTACCAACGACGGCTCATCAGTAGGCGGGGTTCCGAGGTACCTCTAAAATCTGTTGCTTTCTACCCCTGTAAGGATTCCCATTCTTTGATTGGCTTATTTCGTGGACAAACCACGTGTTGGGATTTATTGTGTAAGGGTAGTTTAGGTGATTGATCTTCAAGCTTGAAGACCCTTCATAAGTCCTCAAGGGACAAGCACGCCAACGGTATAACTCTAGTGCTTGGTTTTCTTTGAAGAGATTTAGATTGCACACACTCACTTAGCATTCTTGCATTTGTGTGCTTTCTCTTCACATGTCACATTTCACACTTGCACTTATATGTTATATTTCGTTGAGTGTATTTGTGTCTTGTAATTCATTTCCCGATAGTATTCGGAAACGTCCACGCATGCACTAGAATGTGCTTGGTTTTACGCGAAGACCGCCTACGGAGAATGCCCTTGGCTTCTCCTTGGTTTTCACCTATGTTGGTGATCGACGGTTATAATCGGCGGCTTGGCCACCGAATGAAACCGCCGTTTGCTTCCAAAAGTATCTGGAGCAATTCTGCGGTTATGATCGGCAGTCATGATCGCCGTTCGAAATCGCCGTTCGAAATTGCCATTCATACCTGATTGATTTAATCTCTCAGTTTGATTCGGCGGTTAGATCGGCGGTCACGAAACTACCGAATGAAACTGTCGTTGTTCCCGTGTTCTTCTCGGGTTCAATTCGGCGGTCATAATCGGTGGCCTGGCCACCGATCGAAACCGCCGATCGGTGCATTTCAGGGGCAAACTTGTTTTTTCACATGCTCTGTTTTTCATGCCTATAAATACTGTAAGGTTCCCATTTGTTGATTGGCTCATTTCGTGGACAAACCACATGTTGGGGGTTCTTTGTAAAGGTAGCCTAGGTATCGATGCTATTGTTCAACCCCTTTGAAGACCTCGTCTTGATAAGCACCGAAGGTAAATTTCTATGTGCTTACTTTTCTTTAAAGAGATTAGTTGCACACACACACTTAACATACATTGCATATGTGTGCATTCTCTTCACTTGTCACATTTCACATTTGCACTTCTGTGTTATATTTTGTTGTGTGTAATTGTGTCTTGTTGTCTTGTAATTCGTTTACCGATAGTTTTCGGAAACGTCCGCGCATGCACTAGAATGTACTTGGTTTAGCGCGAGGACCACTTAGGAGAATGCCATTGGCTTCTCCTTGGTTTTCACCTTTATTGGTGATCTGCGGTTATGATCGGCGGCCTAGCCGCCGAATGAAACCACCGTTTGCTTCCAGTAGTGTATGGAGCAATTCTGCGGTTATGATCGGCGGTCTCGACCGCCGTTCGAAACTGCCGTTCAAGACCTGATTGATTTTATCTCTCGGCCTAATTCGGCGATTGAAACGGCGGTCACGCATGAAACCGCCGTTTTCACACCTGATTGATTTTTTATCTCAGGATTTATTCGGCGGTTGGATCGGCGGTCACGAAACCGCCGAATGAAACCGCCGTTGGTCCCCTGTTCCTCTCGGGCCAATTCGGCGGTTATGAATGGCGGCCTGGCCGCCGAATGAAACTGCCGATCAGTGCATTTCAGGGGCAAACTTGTCTTTTCACATGCTCTGTTTTTCATGCCTATAAATACATCACTTTCTCTTGTTCTGAATGTAACTCTTTGATCATCAAGAACCCTACTTTCAAAAGAGAGATTTGTAAGAGAGAAAGCAATCAAGTTTGCTCATCAAACACTCAAACCAAAATCCATTTGCATCAAAGTTCATCTATCATTCTCTAGCATATCTAGGATGCTTGCTTGCATGGGTCTTTGATCATCACACTTGCTTTGGTAAGTTTTTCACTATTATCATACATAATTAGTGTTTAATTTATTATGGCATCTCTTTTATTACTTGATTGTTCTTAGATTATAATCTAATATTCAAGATAGAGATTGTTGTGTTGATTTGAATGAGTGTTGTTTTTATGATAGATATCTAGGTTTCTCTAATCTATGATTATCTATGCTAATTGACATGTCATTTAGCTTTAATATCTAGGATTGTTTTTAATTGCATATTCATCATCTTAGATAAGCATATAGGGTTTCCCTTGCTCTATGTTGCATTTGAATATTCATATATTCACTTAGGGTGTTAATCTCTTTTTAGAGAATTAAGTCTTGTGTTGTGACCGGGATTAGGTTGCTTAATTCACAAGCAATCGGACTAGGTTCACTCATACCGGGATTAGGTAGGTGTGTGATTACTTCCGGGATTAGGTTGTAATCGTTTACACATTTAATGGATTCGAGGTTCGAGTGTGGCTTACTTACTAGCCCGTGGTTTTTCCCGTGAGGGTTTCCACGTAAAAATTAAGTGTTATTTAATTTCCGCATTTATACTTGATTTATTGCTTTATCTATTTAGGGGTAATTTCATAATTTGGACTAACACGAAAAATTGGGTAAAAAGCTTAAAATCTATTCACCCCCCCTCCTAGATAGTTTTATACACACAGTGCTATAATTTGTTTCAATTGATATCAGAGCGGGTTCCTAGACATACATAGGTGATCCTTGCTTATTTTGGTGTGTTTTGCATTTTGTGTGATTTTTGATAATTCATACATTTGCATTCATTTCATTCATTCATAAACATTATGAGTGGAAACGGTGGAAATGGTGGTGGCAACGAAGGTGCCTCAAGCATAAGGCCTCCACTTCTTACTGGATTGAACTATTCCCAATGGAAAGGGAAGATGGAATCCTACATATGCCAAATTCATGACCGTGCATGGATGGCGGTGGAAGACGGATATGATCTACCCAAGATGACTCCCGATGGTGGAGGAGAAGAAGTATTGAAGCCTAAGGCGCAATGGAACGCGCAAGAGTTTGAGGCTTCAAAGTGGAATAGGAAGGCGATGCATGCCATCATGTGTGCTATGGATGAAAATCAATATAAATTGATTCAAAATACTAGGATAGCTAAGGAGGCTTGGGACATCCTAGAGATTGCACATGAGGGAACCGAAGTGGTGAAGGACTCTAAGCTTCAAGTCCTCCAAACTCAATTCGAGATGCTTAAGATGGAGGAGAATGAGTGCTTCAACGACTTCGAGATCAAGTTGATGGATATAGTCAACCAAAGCCATCAACTTGGTGATCCATATTCGGATAGGAGAATCAAGCAAAAGATTATGAGATCTCTACCCGATAGGTTTGAATCAAAGGTGACGGCTTTAGAAGAAAATAGTGGATATAAGGATATGAAGCCGAGAGAGGTGATTGGGAGACTTCTAGCTTATGAGTCTAAAAAAGGGCCTATCTCCACACCCACTAAAAAGCAAAAAGGAATTGCTTTAAAAACCTCCAAGGATGAAAAGGAGGCAAAAAAGGTTGACTCAGATGAAGACCTTGCCTTGTTTGTAAAAAGGTTCAACAAGATTATGAAGTTTAGAAGAAAGGGCCTTGGATCAAAAGGTCAAGATTTGAAGAAAAATGACACTTTCAAGAAGTTTGAACCTAGGCAAGAAAGGACCGAAAGGACCGAAAGGACCGAAAGGAAAAGGGTCCGATGTTTCGAGTGTAGTGGCATAGGTCACTTTGCCCCCGAATGTGCAAATCACAATGAGAGGAAAAAGGGAAAAGTGATGGCCGCCACTTGGAGTGGAAGTAGTGATGACTCCATTGAGGGAGATAAGTCTTCAAGTGATGAAGAGCTCATGGCTAATCTCCTAGCTTTTGCCTCCTCCCATAAAAGCAAAAGTGCTAGTGAGAGAGAGGAAATGAGTCAAGAGGAAAATGACTCAAGTGAAGAAGAAAGTGATTCCTCGTCTAACTCCATAAGTAGTTTTGTGGAGAAAAAGGTGCTTGCTAAATGCCATGCCGAGTTTAATGATTTAGCAATCAAGAGCACAAGAAAGATCAAGATGTTGAGAGAAGAAAATCTTGAGCTTGCATCTCATAATTACCACTTAGGTGAACAAGTGGAAAAATTCAAAAAGATGGAAGATAACCTAAGAGAGGAGTTATCTAGGAGGAATGAAGAAAGTCTAAAGAGGGAGCTTGAAGAAGTTAGAGATTCTATGTCTAGGATGGATTCTAGCACCAAGAAGCTTGACCATATGCTTGGTGTTGGAAAGAGTCCATGTGACTGTAGGAGAAAAATACGGTCACGCAGCGGAAGCTAGACTAAAATAGAGTTTAGTATAGTTTAAAATTTTTCCATAATTTGAACCTTAACCCTCTAATTAATTAACATATAATACTAAAGATATTATACCTTTGTCGCGTGATCCGATTGACATTGCGTCGATGGTAATCCGCAAGATCTTCCAATCCAATCACGAACGTGAATCACCTAGGAGCGTGGTCTCCCTTCTCTTTGAATTGTGTACCTAAGGATGGATTAACAAAACTTTTTCTTTTTCGTTAGTCACAACAAGTTCCAAGAGACAATAAAGAATGTTCCGGTCACTTTTGAATTCACAATCTTTAGATCGAAACTCGCGTGAACCTTATTCAAAATTGTGCACAAAACCTTTTGATGTAAAAGTAACTAGTGCACTATCGAAATAAGAACAAACTTTTCTCTCTATTCCTCTTGGCCGAAAATCACACTAGTCTAAGAGTTGGATTCTATTTTAATCTAGCAAAAGAAAAACCTCTCAAGTCCAAGCATTAGGGTTGCCGAATATATGATCTATATATATAGCGATATTCTTTCACAATACATCTTATATATCTCTCGTGCTCTTGCACAATATATTATATATGTATATCCCGATATCCTTGCATAATATATAATATATATATATATCTAGTGCACAATATATTATTTATATATATCTCAGCATCCTTGCGTAATATATAATATATATATATCTAGTGCACTTGCACAATATATCTTTTATATCTCTCGTGCTCTTATTCATGCATATATATTTCCATTCTGCATGCATATATGTATATATATTTCCATTCCGCATGCATATATGTATATATATTTCCGCATGCATTCATGCATATTTTATCTATATATTCCGCATGCATATATATTACATACAAACCCTAATCCAACTCTTTAGTGTATTTGTGACTATATCAAAGACTTCCAAATTTGACTAGATAAATAAATTCCCTTTATTTATCTACTTACTAAATAAAGTCTTTAATACTTATTATACTACCACAATAGTATACTACTAAGAAACATATTTCTTAGTTAGAAAAAAATTTTGATTTTTAATTAAATAATTAATTAATTTCCATTTAATCAAATAATAAAAATAAAACAATATAATATATTATATATAGATATTAATATATCTATATATTGTTTTTCTATTTTATTAAATCCATTGGACCTTAATAAAAGGCTCACATGTGAACCTGACCCATTCTTACTAAAAGAAACAAACCCACATGCATTTCATTAATATATTAATATAATTGATCAGCCCATTAAATAAATAATGTGCAAATTATATTCTTAATATATTAAATACAATTCTAGATGGACCCATAAATTGGTCCGGTAGAATATATCAAGTGATCCATGCAAGTCTGTGTGGATTGGTGATCTTGGCGGGCCTATCTAAATTTATGCTCCAATAGACATAACCCAATCACAATCAACAAATGATTCACTTAGGTTCAATCTATTAATTTTAGTTCATTCCACTAAAGAACTAAAATTGCACTCTTAAATAAAGATGGAATAAGTAAATGATTCTCATTCATACCTTAGACAATCTTATAGGAGATGGTGTATCCTCATGAAGAATATCAGTAATCGCCAAGAGCTCATAGACCACCTATAGCTCTCCAAGTTACTATATTTACTCATATGATCACATTTTGAACTTAGATATTTTGACTTGTCCAGAAGCCATGTTTCAATAGACTCTATCGAAAACTTAACGTTAAGATTCAATATCCAATACCTCAAAACATCCATATGATGATATTCTACTCTCATTTAATAAATGGAGCCGATATCCATATCTATAAATGAAGTCCTCTATCAATTAACAAATTAATATCACCAAACTATCGAGGATAGACTATGCTATATAATCGTACTCATTGATAACTCAAATGATACCACTTGCAACCATAAGTCCATCATTTATCTCAGGATTAAGATAGACTCTCCGATTGTCCTGACAATGAAAAAACTTTTATCTACTGACGATTCTAGATAAAGTATTTCATTGTGATCCTATTCAATGCACCCAGTGCACTAGATTCTTTTACTCGAAGACCCTTCGATGATTTCAGACTCATCAAAACTCATTTGATCCCACTCAAATGCTAGCAAAAGAATTCTATAACTTTAACAAGATAAAGGTGCCCAACCTTTAACTTAAGTTGTGAACATTATTCAAGACTAACTAAAGAATTGTGTCTACCTCATACATATCCAGATGTAGGAACAATTCTTCTTTTCTCATAGTCTTTTGACCTTATGATTATTTACTTTGACAATTATAATATTAAACTATAAATACTATAAGATTTGTTAAACCATAAATCACTTTATTAATATGAAAAGATTGTCAATTACAATATTACACTCTTGCTATTGAGCATAATCCTAACAATCTCCCACTTGCGCTATAGCAAATGTGTCATATCTCTCATTCCCATGTTCTCTAGGTGCCCATCAAAACTCTTTTGTGGTAAAGCCTTTGTGAAGGGATCCGCTAGATTTTCTGTTGACGCGATTTTGGTACTCGTCACGTCACCCCTATGCACAATCTCCCTAAGAAGATGATACTTCCTTTCAATGTGTTTTCCTTTCTTATGACTTCTTGGTTCTCTCGAATTAGCCACTGCTCCACTGTTATCACAATAGATAGTGATCTGCTTATTCGCACTGGGAACCACTTAAAAGTCAATCAGGAATTGGCAGAGTCAAACAGCCTCTTTGGCAGCTTCGCATGCAGCAACATACTTAGCTTCTATGGTGGAATCAGCAATACAAGATTGCTTGATACTCCTCCATATGACTCTTCCTCTTCCAACAGTAAACACAGATCCTGATGTGGATTTTCTAGTAGTCAGAATCTAACTGGAAATCAGAATCTGTATACCAAACGGGAATCAAATCCCCTCCTGAGTATACAAGCATATTATCTCTCATTCTCCTGAGATACTTGAAAATATGCTTGATTGCCGTCCAGTGATCAGGACTAGATTTCGATTGAAACCTGCTAACTATGCCCACAGCAAAACAAATATCTGGTCTAGTGCAAAGCATTGCATACATGAGACTTCCAACTGCCGAGGCATTTGGAATGAATTGCTCTTCATGCTGATTCTTAGGAACTTGTTCCTTAGAAAGTTTGATTCCATGTCTGAAAAGTAACATACCTTTCTTGGAATCTTGCATGGAAAATCTAGACAAGATTTTATCTATGTATGAAGCTTGGGATAGTGCAATCGTTCTATTCTTTCTATCCCTTATTACTTGGATACAAAGAATATAACTTGCTTCTCCTAAGTCCTTCATATCAAATTGTTTTGCTGACCATTCTTTTACTGATGTCAATACACCTACATCGTTTCCGATGAGTAGTATATCATCAACATAAAGAATTTAGGAAAACCAACTTGTCGCCATTAATCCTTTTGCATACACAAGGTTTGTCACAACTTGATCGAACCTTATGTTCCAGGATCAGGATGCTTACTTTAATCCATATTTGGATTTTTGCAACTTGCATTGCCTTTTGCCAATGGTGACAATCAACATCCTCCATTGCTTACCTATACGTGTAGGGATCATCATCGTCCGGGAGATTCTCCACTGATTCTCCCAGACCGATGTATCTCTCGGGTTGTCTACTAACCCTCCCACTACGACGAGGAATGGTAGGTTGTTGATTTTGTGATGGTGCGGAACTTACAATTGGGCTAGGTTGTGTAACCTTTTGTGGAATTGTATCTCCTGACATCTCATTCAGGACAATTCTACTTTTAGGTACAAAATCATTCATATAGTCCTTTTCTAGAAATTTAGCATTTGTTAAAACAAATACTTTAAGATCTGAAAGACTATAGAAATAATATCCCTTAGTTTCTTTTGGATACCCCACAAATATGCATGTTTCCGAACGGGACTCCATCTTTTTTTTCTTTCCTTTTAACACATGCGCAGGATAACCAAATATCCTTAAGTGTTGTAAACTAGGCTTTCGCCCAGTCCACAATTCATGCGGTGTTTGAGGAACCGACTTAGATGGTACATCGTTTAGAATGTATATTGCAGTTTGTAAAGCATATCCCCAAAAGAAATAGGAAGCATTGAATAACTCAACATAGACCTAACCATGTCTAAAAGAGTTTTATTTCTCTTTTCTGCCACCCCATTTTGTTGAGGTGTACCTGGTGCAGAAAACTGAGATATAATTCCATTCTCAATAAGATATTGCTGAAACTAACCAGATAGATATTCTCTAACACGATCAGATCTCAAGATTTTTATGTGTTTCTCTAGCTGATTTTCCACTTCAGCTTTAAATGCTTTGAACATGTCAAAAGCATCCGACTTATGTCTCATGAGATACACATATCCAAATCTCGAGTAATCATCTGTGAAATTGATGAAGTACTCATATCCACCTCGCAAATAGCATAGGTAGGTTTCATCTTATGATAATTTTACTCTTTTATGGTTAGGTTGCGTTAATTCTGTGTCTAACAAGTGAGAGATATTTCTATGTAAATAGAATAGACCATTTTCCAATGTACCTTTGCAAACAAATTTGTCATCTTTACTAATAATAAAAAATTTATTAAAAGTAACTGAATATTCAAATTTATTTAAACAAGAAACTGAAAATTAAATTTCTCTTGAATTGAGGTACATAATAAATGTCTATCAAATCTAAATGCCTACTAGAATCTAGATTAACTCTAATATCTCCCACTACACTAGCAGACACCAATGCTCTGTTGCCTAAACGCAAGTTAATTTCATTCTTATTCAGCCTTCTCCTTTCTTGAAACCCCCATAAGGAATAACAAACATGATTATTGGCTACTGAGTCTACAATCCAAGAATCTGTAGAATCTGCCAATAAACATGTTTCAAGATAACTCACATTACCTTGTTTCTTCTTATTCTGAGACTTTGGGCAATTACTTTTCCAATGTCTCTTTTCACCACAAAAGAAGCACTTCCTTTTGATCTTGGTTACTTTCTTAGTCTCCTTCTTGGTAGGCCCAAGTTGCTTTTTCTTCTGTTATTCCTTGACCTTCTGACGGGTCTTAACAGTAGCAACTTTACCAACCATATGAATCTCTTCTAAAGACATCATCATATCAACAGCAGACCCCATTCCTTCATGCTGCTATTGCAACACGTCGGAGATGGTAGCCATTTGGCCATCTCATTCGAGGTCTTCCACTGCTCATACTCATCTCTTTGCATCACATTAGATTCATTAGTGGGAGCAGGTGGTTTTTAGGAGTAGTCAGAACAAACTTATGTTTTTCAGCTTGTAGCAACAACCCAATTTTCCTTTTCCATGTGACATAATTATCACTAGTTAAAATATTTATCTTTTAGGATGATCATTAGGGATAAGGTCATGATTTCTGAATAAAACAAAAATATATATGAGTAAATAATCATGATAAAGCACTTTTGAATATTTATCTTGATTTAAATAAATAACTTAATCATAAAAATTCAACGGTGAACCAACACCCATAAATGTTACACCTCCTTTAGGAGTACGTACCATTTACTAGTTGGACTAGGTCCCACCTAATTGTTAACATAACAACCAGCGTTTTCAATTTTAGCCTTGTGATTTTATTGAAAGAACTCTTAGGAGGATATCAATAAAATCACATTGAGTGTGTTACCAAGATATCGACCCTCAATATTTTCTCTCATGAAAATCCCTCATTGGGGAGTAGATCTCGTTTGAGTCAATTGTCTAGTCTATCCTTGTAAGGAAGTATGTTGCTAAATTCCATTCATGGATGCCCCTTGGGGGGATTACCAATAAATAATAAAGCTCAACTAACCTTGGAGGCCATAGGTGTTGCAAAACACCTTCTCCCACTCAATTATTTAAGGCGTGTGATTAAATCCCATAGAATGATTTACCAAGTTATCTAGATGCCAATTTAGATACCTAAATCATTCAATGCATGTTCATACCAAAAGAGATATATGAGTGGCACTCCTATTCTATATGACATGTCATCAAACAATAACAAATATTGTAATATTTATGCAAAATAAATAGCCACAATTTTGATCCATCCTAGAAAAACAAGTAAATTACATTTGTTTGGAATACAAAAAACTCATTTTTTGGTGAACAAGTCTTCAAGCGGCCACCGATCACTTGTGCATCCCACTGCTGCCCCTATGGCCGTGCGCACTCCACAACCCCAACAAGGGCTGCCGTGCGCAGCCCATGGCACTTCATGGGGCTGCCGTGCGCAGCCCACAGTCCAACATGCACAGCTGCGTGCAATCTTGTGCGCATGCATGTTGCTATGGTGCGCACGGTCCCAAACTTGTTCCAGTTGCTTCCAATTCTTCAAGTCTTCGAATCTTCGATGCTTGAACGTATTACAACATTATTTAAACAATAAAATACCGCAGTTTTTTTTTTTTTTTAATCACTGCAGTATTTAATACAAAAAAAACTGCACTATATTTTAATACAATAAAAAAAAACTGCACTTAATTTTAATACAATAAAAAAAAACTTAGCAACTACCAAGAAGGAAATTGTGACAATAATAGGCCACCCTTCTTGTTATAATTCCGAAACAAAAATGCATTGAAATTCTAGGATCAAAATTGAGCAATAACAATTCACTTTATAACAGCATATAAATATAAATCCATACATTCCAATGTAATTATATATGAGAATACCGAGAGTGCCATCTCTTTCTAAACATGCATAATCACAATAAAAAGAAATAGATTCACGTATATATACGTTAATTAATTAAAGGGTACAACCAGGCTCTGATACCAATTGTAGGGGAAAAATACGGTCACGCAGCGGAAGCGAGACTAAAATAGAGTTTAGTATAGTTTAAAATTTTTCCATAATTTGAACCTTAACCCTCTAATTAATTAACATATAATACTAAAGATATTATACCTTTGTCGCGTGATCCGATTGACATTGCGTCGATGGTAATCCGCAAGATCTTCCAATCCAATCACGAACGTGAATCACCTAGGAGCGTGGTCTCCCTTCTCTTTGAATTGTGTACCTAATGATGGATTAACAAAACTTTTTCTTTTTCGTTAGTCACAACAAGTTCCAAGAGACAATAAAGAATGTTCCGGTCACTTTTGAATTCACAATCTTTAGATCGAAACTCGCGTGAACCTTATTCAAAATTGTGCACAAAACCTTTTGATGTAAAGGTAACTAGTGCACTATCGAAATAAGAACAAACTTTTCTCTCTATTCCTCTTGGCCGAAAATCACACAAGTCTAAGAGTTGGATTCTATTTTTCTCTAGCAAAAGAAAAAACTCTCAAGTCCAAGCCCTAGGGTTGCCAAATATATGATCTATATATATAGCGATATTCTTGCACAATACATCTTATATATCTCTCGGGCTCTTGCACAATATATTATATATGTATATCCCGATATCCTTGCATAATATATAATATATATATATATATCTAGTGCACTTGCACAATATATCTTATATATCTCTCGTGCTCTTATTCATGTATATATATTTCCATTCCTCATGCATATATGTATATATATTTCCATTCCGCATGCATATATGTATATATATTTCCGCATGCATTCATGCATATTTTATCTATATATTCCAAATGCATATATATTATATACAAACCCTAATCCAACTCTTTAGTGTATTTGTGACTATATCAAAGACTTCCAAATTTGACTAGATAAATAAATTCCCTTTATTTATCTACTTACTAAATAAAGTCTTTAATACTTATTATACTACCACAATAGTATACTACTAAGAAACATATTTCCTAGTCAGAAAAAGATTTTGATTTTTAATTAAATAATTAATTAATCAATTAATTAATTTCCATTTAATCAAATAATAAAAATAAAACAATATAATATATTATATATAGATATTAATATATCTATATATTGTTTTTCTATTTTATTAAATCCATTGGACCTTAATAAAAGGCCCACATGTGAACCTGACCCATTCTTACTAAAAGAAACAAACCCACATGCATTTCATTAATATATTAATATAATTGATCAGCCCATTAAATAAATAATGTGCAAATTATATTCTTAATATATTAAATACAATTCTAGATGGACCCATAAATTGGTCCGGTAGAATATATCAAGTGATCCATGCAAGTCCGTGTGGATTGGGGATCTTGGCGGGCCTATCTAAATTTAAGCTCCAATAGACATAACCCAATCACAATCAACAAATGATTCACTTAGGTTCAATCTATTAATTTTAGTTCATTCCACTAAAGAACTAAAATTGCACTCTTAAATAAAGATGGAATAAGTAAATGATTCTCATTCATACTCTAGACAATCTTATAGGAGATGGTGTATCCTCGTGAAGAATATCAGTAATCGCCAAGAGCTCATAGACCACCTATAGCTCTCCAAGTTACCATATTTACTCATATGACCACATTTTGAACTTAGATATTTTGACTTGTCCAGAAGCCATGTTTCAATAGACTCTATCGAACTTAACGTTAAGATTCAATATCCAATATCCAATACCTAAAAACATCCATATGATGATATTCTACTCTCATTTAATAAATGGAGCCACGATATCCATATCTATAAATGAAGTCCTCTATCAATTAACAAATTATTATCACCAAACTATCGAGGATAGACTATGCTATATAATCGTACTCATTGATAACTCAAATGATACCACTTGCAACCATAAGTCCATCATTTATCTCAGGATTAAGATAGACTCTCCGATTGTCCTGATAATGAAAAAACTTTTATCTACTGACGATTCTAGATAAAGTATTTCATTGTGATCCTATTCAATGCACCCAGTGCACTAGATTCTTTTACTCGAAGACCCTTCGATGATTTCAGACTCATCATAACTCATTTGATCCCACTCAAATGCTAGCAAAAGAATTCTACAACTTTAACAAGATAAAGGTGCCCAACCTTTAACTTAAGTTGTGAACATTATTCAAGACTAACTAAAGAATTGTGTCTACCTCATACATATCCAGATGTATGAACAATTCTTCTTTTCTCATAGTCTTTTGACCTTATGATTATTTACTTTGACAATTATAATATTAAACTATAAATACTATAAGATTTGTTAAACCAGAAATCACTTTATTAATATGAAAAGATTGTCAATTACAATATTACACTCTTGCTATTGAGCATAATCCTAACAGTGACAAGAGGGGTCTTGGGTATGAAGATGACAAGAAGATCTCAACCTCTAACAAGACCGTGTTTGTCAAGGGTTTGAAGAGCGAAGAAACTTCATATGTGCAAATTCCTAGGAAGAAGTTAGAAGTAGGACAATGTTCAAATGCACAAGTGAAGATGAGGCCAAGAAGGCAAACTCAAGCTCAACCCCCAAGGGTCCCTCAAGCCAACATTCCTCCACGATTGGCTCACAAAGGAAAGAGACCTATCATGCAACCTCAAGCTAGGAAGCAAGCTAGACCGGTTCAACAACGAAGAAGGATTGAACCCTTTCATCCACAAAGACAAGGACAAGGTATGATTCCTTATTTTACTCATATATGTCACTTTTGTGGATTTGATGGTCATATTAGACCACATTGCTTTCGATATATAAAAATGTGCAAAACTAGAAGCATGATAGAGAAGAAAAAGAAAAGAGCCATGATGCATATTCCTAGGAATGATAATATTATTATGCATGATCCTAGGACATCTAGAGCCCATGTACCAAAGACCACTAAGAAAGCTAAGATTGTTTCTAGGTGGATTAGAAAGAATGAAAATGTTTGCCATGTTGCTCAAATAGCCTTGAAGGCAAATTCTTCTAATTTTTGGTATTTAGATAGTGGGTGCTCTAGGCACATGACGGGAAACAAGAGTTTCTTCGAGACTCTTGTTATGGAGGAAGGAGGATATGTCACTTTTGGTGATGGATCCAAAAAGAAGGTTGTAGGGAACGGAACCATTTCCGTTCCCGGATTACCCTCCTTATCCGATGCTTTATTTGTTGATGGCTTGAAAGCCAATTTAATAAGCATTTCACTGTAGGGAAAAATACGGTCAACGCAGCGGAAGCGAGACTAAAATAGAGTTTAGTATAGTTTAAAATTTTTCCATAATTTGAACCTTAACCCTCTAATTAATTAACATATAATACTAACGATATCATACCTTTGTCGCGTGATCCGATTGACATTGCGTCGATGGTAATCCGCAAGATCTTCCAATCCAATCACGAACGTGAATCACCTAGGAGCGTGGTCTCCCTTCTCTTTGAATTGTGTACCTGAGGATGGATTAACAAAACTTTTTCTTTTTCGTTAGTCACAACAAGTTCCAAGAGACAACAAAGAATGTTCTGGTCACTTTTGAATTCACAATCTTTAGATCGAAACTCGCGTGAACCTTATTCGAAATTGTGCACAAAACCTTTTGATGTAAAAGTAACTAGTGCACTATCGAAATAAGAACAAACTTTTCTCTCTATTCCTCTTGGCCGAAAATCACACTAGTCTAAGAGTTGGATTCTATTTTTCTCTAGCAAAAGAAAAAACTCTCTCAAGTCCAAGACCTTAGGGTTCCTTAAAATATACAAATAATATATATATATATATATTTAGTGGCCGCAAGTCCCATGCAAAAAATATGTATATATATATCTCTTTATATATGCTTGAATCCTACTTTATATATATATCTCAAACATATAGCCTACATATTCTGCATGCCTATATGTATATATATATATTTCCGCATGAATTCCGCATGCATATATGTATATATATATTTCCCCATGCATTCATGCATATATTTATTTCCATTCCTCATGCATATATATATAAATATATTTCCGCATGCATGCATATATGTATAAATATATTTCCGCATGCATTCATGCATATATTATCTATATATTTCACATGCATATATATTATATACAAACCCTAATCCAACTCTTTAGTGTATTTGTGACTATATCAAAGACTTCCTAATTTGACTAGATAAATAAATCCTTTATTTATCTACTTACCAAATAAAGTCTTTTATATTTATTATACTACCACAATAGTATACTACTAAGAAACATATTTCCTAGTCAGAAAAAGATTTTGATTTTTAATTAAATAATTAATTAATCAATTAATTAATTTCCATTTAATCAAATAATAAAAATAAAACAATATAATATCATATATATATCTCGGCCATGTGCCATATATATTAATATATCTATATATTGTTTTTCTATTTTATTAAATCCATTGTACCTTAATAAAAGACCCACATGTGAACCAGACCCATTCTTACTAAAAGAAACAAGCCCACATGCCTTTCATTAATATATTAATATAATTGATCATCCCATTAAATAAATAATGTCCAAATTATATTCTTAATATATTAAATACAATTCTAGATGGACCCATAAATTGGTCCGGTAGAATATATCAAGTGATCCATGCAAGTCCGTGTGGATTGGGGATCTTGGCGGGCCTATCTAAATTTAAGCTCCAATAGACATAACCCAATCACAATCAACAAATGATTCACTTAGGTTCAATCTATTAATTTTAGTTCATTCCACTAAAGAACTAAAATTGCACTCTTAAATAAAGATAAAATAAGTAAATGATTCTCATTTATACCCTAGACAATCTTATAGGAGATGGTGTATCCTCGTGAAGAATATCAGTAATTGCCAAGAGCTCATAGACCGCCTATAGCTCTTCAAGTTACCATATTTCCTCATATGACCACATTTTAAACTTGGATATTTTGACTTGTCCAGAAGCCATGTTTCAATAGACTCTATCGAAAACTTAACGTTAAGATTCAATATCCAATACCTCAAAACATCTATATGATGATATTCTACTCTCATTTAATAAATGGAGCCACGATGTCCATATCTATAAATGAAGTCCTCTATCGATTAACAAATGAATATCACCAAACTATCGAGGATAGACTATTCTATATAATCGTACTCATTGATAACTCAAATGATACCACTTGCAACCATAAGTCCATCATTTATCTCAAGATTAAGATAGACTCTCCGATTGTCCTGACAATGAAAAGACTATTATCTATTGACGGTTCTAGATAAAGTATTTCATTGTGATCTAGTTCAATGCACCCAGTGCACTAGATTCTTTTACTCGAAGACCCTCCGATGATTTTAGACTCATCATAACTCATTTGATCCCACTCAAATGCTAGCAAAAGAATTCTACAACTTCAAAAAGATAAAGGTGCCCAACCTTTAACTTAAGTTGTGAACATTATTCAAGACTAACTAAAGAATTGTGTCTACCTCATACATATCCAGATGTATGAACAATTCTTCTTTTCTCATAGTCTTTTGATCTTATGATTATTTACTTTTGACAATTATAATAATTAAACTATAAATGCTATAAGATTTGTTAAACCAGAAATCACATTATGAATATGAATAGATTGTCAAAAACACTATTACACTCTTGCTATTGAGCATAATCCTAACATTCACATCTAAGTGATGAAGGATATTCCGTCTTGTTTTGTAAAGATGATTGCTCGATCCTAAAACCCGATGGACAAACCTTATTGAAAAGTATGAGATCTAGCGACAATTGCTATTGTCTTGAAGCTAGAATTGTCTCAAACAATGTGTCAATGGATGAGCAAATAGAGTTGTGGCATGAAAGACTTGGCCACATGAACTTTAGGGATCTACGGATCCTTGGAAAGTTCAATTGTGTGCGTGGCCTCCCTAAGCTTGGGAAGAAAGCCAATGGTGTTTGTGGACCATGTCAACAAGGAAAGCAAACTAAAAGCATGCACAAAAAGGGTAAGTATCTCACCACCAAGGAGCCTCTTGAGCTTCTCCACATGGATCTCATGGGTCCTATGCAAACCGAGAGTTTAGGTGGAAAGAGATACATTTTTGTTTGTGTTGATGATTTCTCTAGATTTACATGGACATATTTTCTTAGAGAAAAATCTGAAACTTTTGATAAGTTTAAAATGCTTTGTACTAAAATACAAAAATAAATGAATTCTAACATTAAAAGCATTAAACGGATTAGAAGTGACCATGGGAGGGAATTTGAGAATGCCTCATTTGAAAGCTATTGCAATAGCTTAGGCATCTCCCATGAGTTCTCGGCTCCTAGGACACATCAACAAAATGGAGTTGTTGAGAGGAAAAATAGGGTACTTTAAGAGATGGCATGTGTGATGTTGCTTAGCAACATTGTCCCTAGGAACCTATGGGCCGAAGCCGTCAATACGGCTTGCTATATAAGGAATCGTGTTTTCCTAAGGCCCGGTACTAGAAATACCTCCTATGAGTTATGGAAAGGCAAGAGGCCAAATGTTAGCTACTTCCACACTTTTGGAAGCAAATGCTACATTTTGAATGACCGTGATCAACTTGGCAAATTCGATGCTAAGAGTGATGAGGGTATTTTTATTGGCTATGCCTTGAATAGTAGAGCCAATAGAGTTTTCAATTTAAAGACTCTAAGTGTTATGGAATCATCCAATGTCGTATTTGATGATACTAGGCTCAAGTCAAATGATCATGAGGAGGAGGTTATTTTTAGTGATGTTTCTCCTTTGGAGAAGGTTGTGGTGTCTCCTAATGTTGGGACATCTAATGTCAACAATGATGACACACAACCTATTGATAGAGTTCCTCTCTTGGACTCTAAAGAACCCGCTCCATGGGTTAGGAAACTCCATGATAAAGAAGACATCATTGGAGAGGTTAATGAGGGTGTTAGGATTAGACGTCAACTTGCTAATCTTATTAGCTACACATGCTACACCTCTCAAATTGAACCCAAAAAGGTTGAAGAAGCCTTAAATGATGAATTTTGGGTTCTTACCATGCAAGTAGAGCTAAACCAATTCGAAAGGAATGAGGTTTGGACTCTAGTTACTAGGCCTAAGACCACTAATGTCATAGGCACTAAATGGATATTTAGGAACAAATCCGATGAGGATGGCAACATAGTACGAAACAAGGCTAGACTTGTAGCATAAGGGTACTCTCAAATTGAGGGTATCGACTTTGAGGAGACATTTGCTCCCGTTGCCCGTTTAGAGTCTATTAGGCTTCTCTTGTCCATTTGTTGTGTGCACAAGTTCAAATTGCACCAAATGGATGTCAAGAGTGCCTTCCTCAATGGCTTCTTGCAAGAGGAAGTGTTTGTTGAACAACCCAAGGGGTTTGTGGATGCTCACCACCCCAACCATGTCTATAGCCTCAAGAAGGCTCTATATGGGTTGAAACAAGCACCGAGGGCTTGGTATGAGCGCCTCACTCAATTTCTTGTTGACAATGACTACACACGTGGTAGTTTTGACAAGACACTATTCATCAAAAGAAACAATGATGAGCTTTTCATAGCTCAAATATATGTTGATGATATAGTGTTTGGCTCCACCAACAACACCAAGGTTCAACAATTTGTTGATGTTATGTCTCATGAATTTGAGATGAGTCTTGTTGGTGAGCTTAGTTACTTCCTAGGTTTGCAAATTAGGCAACTAGATGATGGGATTTTCATAACCCAAGCCAAATATGCCAAAAACCTAGTGAAGAAGTTTGGTCTTGAAAAAGCCAAACATTGTGATACACCCATGAGTACCACTTTGAAGCTAAGCAAGGATGCTAGTGGTAAAAGTGTGGAACAAACGTTATATCGTGGCATGATAGGTAGCTTGCTTTATTTGACCGCAAGTAGGCCCGATATCTCCTTTAGTGTGGGTGTGGGTGTGTGTGCTAGGTACCAAGCGGATCTTAAGGAGTCCCATCTCTCTTCCGTAAAGAGAATCATTTGCTATATGAATGGGACATCCAACTATGGGATTTGGTACTCTTTTGACACTAATGCTAGTCTTGTAGGCTTTAGTGATGCGGATTGGGCAGGAAATTGTAATGATAGGAAGAGCACATCGGGCGGTTGCTTCTTCCTAGGCAACAACTTGGTGTCTTGGTTTTGCAAGAAGCAAAACTCGATTTCCTTGTCCATGGCCGAGGTCGAGTACATAGCCGCGGGGAGTGGATGCATACAACTCCTATGGATGAAGCAAATGCTAGTAGACTACGGATTCAACCAAGGTACTCTCACCCTCTTTTGTGATAACATGAGTGCTATTAATATTTCCAAGAATCCGGTACAACATTCTAGAACTAAGCATATTGACATCCGCCATCACTTCATTAGAGAGCTTGTTGAAAATAAATGCATAGTACTTGAACATGTAGGTACTAATGATCAACTTGCGGACTTATTTACTAAACCCTTAGATGCTACTCGATTAAAAACTCTTAGTAGATCTATTGGGATATGTCTTGTGGAGTGATGTTCTATGATTGACCCCATATGGGGAACTCAAGCAAAGAGAGCTATTTTGCATTCTTGTCACTTGCAAAAAAATTGAAATAACTTATGCCTCTTCTTTTAATTGTTTGAGTAAGCTTGGTTGCACATATGTATATATGTTTTCAATTCAATAAGTGTGAACCTTGCTTGTTTACAATCCATGTCATATTTATGTTCAAACATGCATTTTTGGACTAGGAGATGTATGTAGGTAGTATGATTTGAATGACCTATGATTATCTCCATGACATGATGATTCTTTAATAACATGCTAATGTCAAATGAAAAAGCATGAAATTCATATAACATGCTCACATGAAAAGCATGAATTGATGATTGCATATTCTTTAAATGCAAAACCTTGTGTGAAAGCTTATGAGACTCAAAATGAATAAAGGATCTTGTATCCGTTCAAAGGAATTTACATTCCAAATGTCTCTCCTTCTTTATTAGTTGAACATGGTTACTATCATACGGATATCTTATCCGGAAAAATCAAATAGGGTGCAAAGTCGCTCATGCCATGTTTCGCTTATAAAGTTGGATATAGTTGTTCTTAAATTGAAATCAATATATTCTATATCCTTGCTTTACTCATGACATTGGTGAAATTGGTTTGAAATCTTTTTAGAAACCTTTGTCATTCGCTTTGCCAAATACCATTGTATTTTGGACTTGAATGCTACATGTCTTGTATGCAAAGCATGTTTGATTCACACATTTTCTTTCAAATAAATCTCCTTGTTTCTCTTCAATTAATTGAGGTGCATAAAGTGACTTATATATATATGCAAATATCTTGCATGCTTCTATCTTTCGTTGCTATGAGTGACCCGGTTGGGGACTACTCCTTTGCCTATATCATGACAAAAAGGGGGAGTAGGATATGGTAAGGGGAGTTGCAAATTAGAGGCAATTTTGCATATTGGGGAGAACATTCATTGAGGGGGAGTAACCCGTTGAGGGGGAGCATTTCATACACATACATTTCATAATGTTGTGCCTAAACTTTTAAATTGCAAATGCTTGTTTTTGTTCTCACTTGATTCATCTCACTTTTTACTTGTATTGGAAATGTTAGAAACTTTCTTTTCAGGGCTTGATTATTCTACAAGAGATTGAAGACTTGAAGTTTTATTTTCTTATCTCTTTGTGTTGTAGAAAATCATAGTTGTCCCGTAGTTTCTATTTCTTTGTGAGGAATCAATGTGAGTGGTGGTTTTTTCACGAAATAGCCAAAGGGGGAGATTGTAAGGTTCCCATTTGTTGATTGGCTCATTTTGTGGACAAACCACATGTTGGGGGTTCTTTGTAAGGGTAGCCTAGGTATCGATGCTATTGCTCAACCCCTTTGAAGACCTCGTCTTGATCAGCACCGAAGGTAAATTTCTATGTGCTTACTTTTCTTTAAAGAGATTAGTTGCACACACACACTTAACATACATTGCATATGTGTGCATTCTCTTCACTTGTCACATTTCACACTTGCACTTCTGTGTTATATTTTGTTGTGTGTAATTGTGTCTTGTTGTCTTGTAATTCGTTTCCCGATAGTTTTTGGAAACGTCCGCGCATGCACTAGAATGTGCTTGGTTTAGCGCGAGGACCGCCTACGGAGAATGCCCTTGGCTTCTCCTTGGTTTTCACCTTTATTGGTGATCGGCGATTATGATCGGCGGCCTGGCCGCCGAATGAAACTATCGTTTGCTTCCAGTAGTGTATGGAGCAATTCTGTGGTTATGATCGGCGGTCTAGACCGCCGTTCAAGACCTGATTGATTTTATCTCTCGGCCTAATCCGGCGGTTGAAACGGCGGTCACGCATGAAACCGCCGTTTTCACACCTGATTGAATTTTTATGTCAGGATTTATTCGGCGGTTGGATCGGCGGTCATGAAACCACCGAATGAAACCGCCGTTGGTCCCCTGTTCCTCTCGGGCCAATTCGGCGGTAATGAACGATGGCCTGGCCGCCGAATGAAACCGCCGATCGGTGCGTTTCAGGGGCAAACTTGTCTTTTCACATGATCTGTTTTTCATGCCTATAAATACATCACTTTCTCTTGTTCTGAATGTAACTCTTTGATCATCAAGAACCCTACTTTCAAAAGAGAGATTTGTAAGAGAGAAAGCAATCAAGTTTGCTCATCAAACACTCAAACCAAAATCCATTTGCATCAAAGTTCATCTATCATTCTCTAGCATATCTAGGATGCTTGCTTGCATGGGTCTTTGATCATCACACTTGCTTTGGTAAGTTTTTCACTATTATCATACATAATTAGTGTTTAATTTATTATGGCATCTCTTTTATTACTTGATTGTTCTTAGATTATAATCTAATATTCAAGATAGAGATTGTTGTGTTGATTTGAATGAGTGTTGTTTTTATGATAGATATCTAGGTTTCTCTAATCTATGATTATCTATGCTAATTGACATGTCATTTAGCTTTAATATCTAGGATTGTTTTTAATTGCATATTCATCATCTTAGATAAGCATATAGGGTTTCCCTTGCTCTATGTTGCATTTGAATATTCATATATTCACTTAGGGTGTTAATCTCTTTTTAGAGAATTAAGTCTTGTGTTGTAACCGGGATTAGGTTGCTTAATTTGCAAGCAATCGGACTAGGTTCACTCATACCGGGATTAGGTAGGTGTGTGATTACTTCCAGGATTAGGTTGTAATCGTTTACACATTTAGTGGATTCAAGGTTCGAGTGTGGCTTACATACTAGCCCGTGGTTTTTCTCGTGAGGGTTTCCACGTAAAAATCAAGTGTTATTTAATTTCCGCATTTTATACTTGATTTATTGCTTTATCTATTTAGGGGTAATTTCGTAATTTGGACTAACACGAAAAATTGGGTAAAAAGCTTAAAATCTATTCACCCCCCCTCTAGATAGTTTTATACACACCGTGCTATAATCTGTTTCAAATACATCACTTTCTCTTGTTCTGAGTGTGACTCTTTAATCATCAAGAATCCTACTTTTAAAAGAGAGATTTTTAAGAGAGAAAGCAACCAAGTTTGCTCATTTAAACACTCAAACCAAAATTCATTTGCATCAAAGTTCATCTAGCATTCTCTAGCATATCTAGGATGCTTGCTTGCATGGGTCTTTTATCATCACACTTGCTTTGGTATGTTTTTCACTATTATCATATATAATTAGTGTTTTATTTATTATGGCATCTCTTTTATTACTTGATTATTCTTAGATTGAATTCGAATATTCAAGATTGAAACAAATTATAGCACGGTGTGTATAAAACTATCTAGAGGGGGGGTGAATAGATTTTAAGCTTATTACCCAATTTTTAGTATTAAGTCAAATTACGAAATTACCCCAAACTAGATAAAGCAATAAATCAAGTATAATATGCGGAAATTAAATAACACTTGATTTTTATGTGGAAACCCTCACGGGAAAAACCACTTGCAGTAGTACCACACTCGAACCCTCGAATCCACTAAATTATCATGCCACGATATAACGTTTGTTCCACACTTTTACCACTAGCATCCTTGCTTAGCTTCAAAGTTGTACTCATGGGTGTATCACAATGTTTGGCTTTTTCAAGACTGAAAGTCCTAGAGGCGTGTTCAATATAAAGCTAGAGGGGGGGTGAATAGATTTTAGCTATTATTACCCAATTTTCGCATACAAGTCAATATTACGAAAATGCCCCTACTAGTTAAATATACAAGCAAGTGTAATATAGTGCGGAATTAAAATAACACTTGATGTATTCGTGGAAACCTAACCACTGGGAAAAACCACGGGCTGATTAGTGCGCCACACTCGGACCTCGAAATCCACTAATCGAAATGGAGTTTACAACCTATGTAGACCTCGTCTAACACTCCGGTCAATAACCCCCCACTTCTACCACCACTCGGGCCTTTAAAGTGGCTCTAGTCCAATTGCTTGAGGCCTAAGCAACCTTAGCCTCAAGACTTAATTCTCTAGAAAGATTATGCAACCTATGTGAATATGTATTAATATTCAAATAACAAACAAGGCTAGTAACCTTTAGATGCTTATCTAGGATGATGAGATAATCAATTTAAATCAACCCTAGATATCAATTGCTAAATCCATGTCAAATAGCTTAGCTATCAAGATTAATTAAAAACCTAATTAGCTATCACAATACAACACTCAATCAATTCATCACAATTATTTCTCTAATCTTGTATTTATCATATGATCAAAACATACAGTAAATTAAATAGAATAGCTTGATAATAAAAATCCTCAAATAAGATTAACTTATCAAATCTTACCAAGCAAGTTGTGATGATGCAAACCCAATCATTGATGCTTTCTATCTAGACATAGAAGATGCATATGAATTTAATGCACAAGGGATTGATTTGAGTGATTAAAAATGAGTTCTTTGTGTATTTTTTCTTCTCTGAAAATTATCCTAAGTATAGAATATGAATATGAACTCTCTTGGCTGACCTAAAGTCAAAGTGGGGTGTCTTTATATATAGGAGCCATAAGTGAAGTGTGGTCGTTTTGAAAAACGCACCAAATTTGCTCTGTGCGCTGGTGGACTTGCGCTGGACGACAGGCGCACGACCAGCGGAAAGGCAAAATTGCACAGGCGCTTGACGACCAGCGCTCACACATGGCGCACGACCAGCGCAACCACTGGGCAATTTGCGCGGTGGAGCGGCGCTGGACTGACCAGCGCAACGCCCAGCGACAGACCACTGGGCGATCAGCGCTGTGAGATGAGCTGGTCTTGCGCTTGACGACCAGCGCACAGCACACTCCTTTGAACCCCACAAGATTCATGCGTGGTTAAAAAGGTAAAAGCAAGATGCATCCTAAAACCTAACATGCTATGACATTATAAACACAAGATGCATCAAAATAACAAGCAAGAAGAGATGAGAATAAGCATTGATGCACAACAAAAAAGAAACACAACATACAAAGATAAAACATATGCATGAGTTGTGAGTGTGTGCAACTATCTCTTCAAGACAAGTAAGCACAAATAAAATTACCTTCGGTGCTAATCAACACGAGGTCTTCAAAGGGCTTCGAACAATTAAACCAATACCTAAGCTACCCTTACAAAGTACCCCAACATGTGGTTTGTCCACGAAATAAGCCAATCAACAAAACGGGAATCCTTACAAAGACCAAACTTCTTCACTAGGTTTTTGGCATATTTGGCTTGGGTTATGAAAATCCCATCATCTAGTTGCCTAATTTGTAAACCTAGGAAGTAACTAAGCTCACCAACAAGACTCATCTCAAATTCATGAGACATAACATCAACAAATTGTTGAACCTTGGTGTTGTTGGTGGAGCCAAACACTATATCATCAACATATATTTGAGCTATGAAAAGCTCATCATTGTTTCTTTTGATGAATAGTGTCTTGTCAACACTACCACTGTGTATCATTGTCAACAAGAAATTGAGTGAGCGCTCATACCAAGCCCTCGGTGCTTGTTTCAACCCTATAGAGCATTCTTGAGGCGATAGACATGGTTGGGGTGGTGAGCATCCACAAACCCCTTGGGTTGTCAACAAACACTTCCTCTTGCAGAAGCCATTGAGGAGGCACTCTTGACATCCATTTGGTGCAATTTGACTTGTGCACACAAGAAATGGACAAGAGAAGCCTAATAGACTCTAAACGGGCAACGGGAGCAATGTCTCCTCAAAGTCGATACCCTCAATTTGAGAGTACCCTTGTGCTACAAGTCTAGCCTTGTTCCGCACTATGTTGCCATCCTCATCGGATTTGTTCCTAAATATCCATTTAGTGCCTATGACATTAGTGGTCTTAGGCCTAGGAACTAAGTCCAAACCTCATTCCTTTCGAATTGGTTTAGCTCTTCTTGCATGGCAAGACCCAAAAATTCATCATTTAAGGCTTCTTCAACCTTTTTGGGTTCAATTTGAAGAGGTGTAGCATGTGTAGCTATAATATTAGCAAGTTGACGTCTAGTCCTAACACCCTCATTACCTCCAATGATGTCTTTTTATCATGGAGTTTCCTACCCATGGAGCGGGTTCTTTAGAGTCCAAGAGAGAACTCTATCATAGTTGTGTGTCATCATTATTGACATTAGATGTCCCAACATTAGGAGACACCACAACCTTCTCCAAAGGAGAAACATCACTAAAAATAACCTCCTCCTCATGATCATTTGACTTGAGCCTAGTATCATCAAATACGACATTGGATGATTCCATAACACTTAGAGTCTTTAAATTGAAAACTCTATAGGCTCTACTATTCAAGGCATAGCCAATAAAAATACCCTCATCACTCTTAGCATCGAATTTGCCAAGTTGATCACAATCATTCAAAATGTAGCATTTGCTTCCAAAAGTGTGGAAGTAGTTAACATTTGGCCTCTTGCCTTTCCATAACTCATAAGAGGTGTTTCTAGTACCGGGCCTTAGGAAAACACGATTCCCTATATAGCAAGCCGTATTGACGGCTTCGGGGACATTGTTGCTAAGCAACATCACACGGGCCATCTCTTGAAGGACCCTATTCTTCCTCTCAACAACTCCATTTTGTTGAGGTGTCCTAGGAGCCGAGAACTCATGGGAGATGCCTAAGCTATTGCAATAGCTTTCAAATGAGGCATTCTCAAATTCCCTCCCATGATCACTTCTAATCCGTTTAATGCTTTTAATGTTAGAATTCATTTCATTTTGTATTTTAGTACAAAGCATTTTAAACTTATCAAAAGTTTCGGATTTTTCTCTAAGAAAATATGTCCATGTAAATCTAGAGAAATCATCAACACAAACAAAAATGTATCTCTTTCCACCTAAACTCTCGGTTTGCATAGGACCCATGAGATCCATGTGGAGAAGCTCAAGAGGCTCCTTGGTGGTGAGATACTTACCCTTTTTGTGCATGCTTTTAGTTTGCTTTCCTTGTTGGCAAGGTCCACAAACACCATTGGCTTTCTTCCCAAGCTTAGGGAGGCCACGCACATAATTAAACTTTCCAAGGGTCCGTAGATTCCTAAAGTTCATGTGGCCAAGTCTTTCATGCCACAACTCTATTTGCTCATCCATGGACACATTGTTTGAGACAATTCTAGCTTCAAGACAATAGCAATTGTCGCTAGATCTCATACCTTTCAATAAGGTTTGTCCATAGGGCTTTAGGATCGAGCAATCATCTTTACAAAACAAGATGGAATATCCTTCATCACTTAGATGTGAAATGCTTATTAAATTGGCTTTCAAGCCATCAACAAATAAAGTATCGGATAAAGAGGGTAATCCGGGAACGAAAATGGTTCCTTTCCCTACAACCTTCTTTTTGGATCCATCACCAAAAGTGACATATCCTTCTTCCTCCATAACAAGAGTCTCGAAGAAACTCTTGTTTCCCGTCATGTGCCTAGAGCACCCACTATCTAAATACCAAAAATTAGAAGAATTTGCCTTCAAGGCTATTTGAGCAACATGGCAAACATTTTCATTCTTTCTAATCCACCTAGAAACAATCTTAGCTTTCTTAGTGGTCTTTGGTACATGGGCTCTAGATGTCCTAGGATCATGCATAATAATATTATCATTCCTAGGAACATGCATCATGACTTTTTTCTTTTTCTTCTTCTTCTCTATCATGCTTCTAGTTTTGCACATTTTTATATATCGAAAGCAATGTGGTCTAATATGACCATCAAATCCACAAAAGTGACATATAGGAGTAAAATAAGGAATCATACCTTGTCCTTGTCTTTGTGGATGAAAGGGTTCAATCCTTCTTCGTTGTTGAACCGGTCTAGATTGCTTCCTAGCTTGAGGTTGCATGATAGGTCTCTTTCCTTTGTGAGCCAATTGTGGAGGAATGTTAGCTTAAGGGACCCTAGGGGGTTGAGCTTGAGTTTGCCTTCTTGACCCCATCTTCACTTGTGCATTTGAACATTGTCCTACTTCTAACTTCTTCCTAGGAATTTGCACAAATGAAGTTTCTTCGTTCTTCAAACCCTTGACAAACACGGTCTTGTTAGAGGTTGAGATCTTCTTGTCATCTTCATACCCAAGACCCCTCTTGTCACATGGACTCTTTCCAACACCAAGCATATGGTCAAGCTTCTTGGTGCTAGAATCCATCCTAGTCATAGAATTTCTAACTTCTTCAAGCTCCCTCTTTAGACTTTCTTCATTCCTCCTAGATAAGACTAACTCCTCTCTTAGCTTATCTTCCATCTTCTTGAATTTTTCCACTTGTTCACCTAAGTGGTCATTATGAGATGCAAGCTCAAGATTTTCTTCTCTCAACATCTTGATCTTTCTTGTGCTCTTGATTGCTAAATCATTAAACTCGGCATGGCATTTAGCAAGCACCTTTTTCTCCACAAAACTACTTATGGAGTTAGACGAGGAATCACTTTCTTCTTCACTTGAGTCATTTTCCTCTTAACTCATTTCCTCTCTCTCACTACCACTTTTGCTTTTATGGTAGGAGGCAAAAGCTATGAGATTAGCCATGAGCTCTTCATCACTTGAAGACTCATCTCTCTCAATGGAGTCATCACTACTTCCACTCCAAGTGGCGGCCATCACTTTTCCCTTTTTCCTCTCATTGTGATTTGCACATTCGGGGGCAAAGTGACCTATGCCACCACACTCGAAACATCGGACCCCTTTCCTTTCGGTCCTTTCTTGCCTAGGTTCAAACTTCTTGAAAGAGCCCTTTTTCTTCAAATCTTGACCTTTTGATCCAAAGCCCTTTCTTCTAAACTTCATAACCTTGTTGAACCTTTTTACAAACAAGGCAAGGTCTTCATCCGAGTCAACCTTCTTTGCCTCCTTTTCACCCTTGGAGGTTTTTAAAGCAATTCCTTTTTGCTTTTTAGTGGGTGTGGAGATAGGCCCTTTCCTAGACTCATAAGCTAGAAGTCTCCCAATCACCTCACTCGGCTTCATATCCTTGTATCCACTATTTTCTTCTGAAGCCGTCACCTTCGATTCAAACCTATCGGGTAGAGATCTCATAATCTTTTGCTTGATTCTCCTATCCGAATATGGATCACCAAGTTGATGGCTTTGATTGACTATATCCATCAACTTGATCTCGAAGTCGTTGAAGCACTCATTCTCCTCCATCTTAAGCATCTCGAATTGAGTTTAGAGGACTTGAAGCTTAGAGTCCTTCACCACTTCGGTTCCCTCATGTGCAATCTCTAGGATGTCCCAAGCCTCCTTAGCTATCCTAGTATTTTGAATCAATTTATATTGATTTTCATCCATAGCACACAAGATGGCATGCATCGCCTTCCTATTCCACTTTGAAGCCTCAAACTCTTGTGCGTTCCATTGCGCATTAGGCTTCAATACTTCTTCTCCTCCACCATCGGGAGTCATCTTGGGTAGATCATATTCGTCTTCCACCGCCATCCATGCACGGTCATAAATTTGGCATATGTAGGATTCCATCTTCCCTTTCCATTGGGAATAGTTCAATCCAGTAAGAAGTGGAGGCCTTGTGCTTGAGGTACTTTCGTTGCCACCACCATTTCCACCATTTCCACTCATAGTGTTTATGAATGAATGAAATGAATGCAAATGTATGAATGATCAAAAATCACACAAAATGCAAAACACACCAAAATAAGTAAGGATCACCT
The DNA here is from genome assembly GCA_008009225.1 of Acer yangbiense. Taxonomy (NCBI): domain Eukaryota; kingdom Viridiplantae; phylum Streptophyta; class Magnoliopsida; order Sapindales; family Sapindaceae; genus Acer; species Acer yangbiense. The sequence continues at coordinate 32,602,434 of CM017763.1, read as the reverse complement.
ATGTATGTCTAGGAACCCCGCTCTGATACCAATTGAAACAAATTATAGCACGGTGTGTATAAAACTATCTAGAGGGGGGGTGAATAGATTTTAAGCTTTTTACCCAATTTTTCGTGTTAGTCCAAATTACAAAATTACCCCTAAATAGATAAAGCAATAAATCAAGTATAAAATGCGAAAATTAAATAACACTTGATTTTTACGTGGAAACCCTCACGGGAAAAACCACGGGCTAGTAAGTAAGCCACACTCAAACTTCGAATCCACTAAATGTGTAAACGATTACAACCTAATCCCGGAAGTAATCACACACCTACCTAATCCCGGTATGAGTGAACCTAGTCCAATTGCTTGTGAATTAAGCAACCTAATCCCGGTCACAACACAAGACTTAATTCTCTAAAAAGAGATTAACACCCTAAGTGAATATATGAATATTCAAATGCAACATAGAGCAAGGGAAACCCTATATGCTTATCTAAGATGATGAATATGCAATTAAAAGCAATCCTAGATATTAAAGCTAAATGACATGTCAATTAGCATAGATAATCATAGATTAAAGAAACCTAGATATCTATCATAAAAACAACACTCAATCAAATCAACACAACAATCTCTATCTTGAATATTAGATTATAATCTAAGAACAATCAAGTAATAAAAGAGATGCCATAATAAATTAAACACTAATTATGTATGATAATAGTGAAAAACTTACCAAAGCAAGTTTGATGATCAAAGACCCATGCAAGCAAGCATCCTAGATATGCTAGAGAATGCTAGATGAACTTTGATGCAAATGGATTTTTGTTTGAGTGTTTAATGAGCAAACTTGATTGCTTTCTCTCTTAAAAATCTCTCTTTTGAAAGTAGGGTTCTTGATGATCAAAGAGTTCCATTCAGAACAAGAGAAAGTGATGTATTTATAGGCATGAAAAACAGAGCATGTGAAAAGATAAGTTTGCCCCTGAAACGCACCGATCAGCGGTTTCAATCGGCGGCCAGGCCACCGTTCATAACCGTCGAATTGGCCCGAGAGGAATAGGGGACCAACGGCGGTTTCATTCGGCGGTTTCGTGACCACCGATCCAACCGCCGAATCAAACCTGAGATGAAAAATCAATCAGGTGTGAAAACGGCGGTTTCATACGTGACCGCAGTTTCAACCGCCGAATTAGGCCGAGAGATAAAAACAATCAGGTCTTGAACGGTGGTTTCGAACGGCGGTCGAGACCGCCGATCATAACCGCAGAATTGCTCCATACACTACTGGAAGCAAACGGCGGTTTCATTCGGTGGCCAGGCCGCCGATCATAACCGCCGATCACCAATAAAGGTGAAAACCAAGGAGAAGCCAATGGCATTCTCCATAGGCGGTCCTCGCGCTAAACCAAGCACATTCTAGTGCATGCGCGGACATTTCCGAAAACTATCAGGAAACGAATTACAAGACAACACGACACAATTACACACAACAAAATATAACACATAAGTGCAAGTGTGAAATGTGACAAGTGAAGAGAATGCACACAAATGCAATGTATGTTAAGTGTGTGTGTGCAACTAATCTCTTTAAAGAAAAGTAAGCACATAGAAATTTACCTTCGGTGCTTATCAAGACGAGGTGTTCAAAATGCTTGAGCAATAATATCGATACCTAGGCTACCCTTACAAAGAACCCCAAACATGTGGTTTGTCTACGAAATGAGCCAATCTACAAATGGGAACCTTACAACGAGTCATCAGGGTCTTCTGGTCCAGCGCCAAAACTCGACCCGGTTCCATAATCCATAGTAGAATGACGGCGCTTGAGCGGAGTATTGTCATCGGTGACACCGCCCTTGCCCAGATTTCATTTTATCCTTGTAGACGTCGGGGAGTTCTCTCCCGACCCCACCTGCTCCGTGTCAAGCAACGCGTCAAGACTGTCAGGAGGTGTCGGGGAAGTAGGTTGAGGATTTGTCGAGACCGTCGGAAGATCTGAAGCAGGAAGGGCCAGTGTAGAAGCTGGGATTTTGACGGTGAGGCCATTCGAGTAGAAGAAGGAGGACAAAAAAGATTCTTGAAGAAGAAAGATTTACGGAAGAAGAAGAAATGGAAGCTCGGAAAAGTTCAAGTAAGTGTGAGTGTGTGAAGGAAGAAGGAATGGTATTGTAAGGATTCCCGTTGTTTTTAATTGGCTTATTTCGTGATCAAACCATATGTGGGGGTTCTTTGTAAGGGTAGCCTAAGTATCGGTCTTATTGTTCGAAGCCCTTTGAAGACCTCATGTTGATAAGCACCGAAGGTAAATTTCTATGTGCTTACTTTTCTTTGAAGAGATTAGTTGCACACACACACTTAACATTCATTGCATATGTGTGCATTCTCTTCATTTGTCACATTTCACACTTGCACTTATTTATTATATTTTGTTGTGTGTAAATTGTGTCATGTTGTTGTGTAATTCGTTTCCCGATAACTTTCGGAAACGTCCACGCATGCACGAGAATGTGCTTGGTTTAGCGCGAGGACCGCCTATGGAGAATGCCCTTGGCTTCTCCTTGGTTTTCACCTATCTAGGTGATCGGCGGTTATGATCGGCGGCCTAGCCGCCGACTGAAACCGCCGTTTCAGTCCAGATTGGTCTGAAGCATTTCTGCGGTTAAGATCGGCGGTCACGACCGCCGTTCTAAACCGCCGTTTCAAGACCTGATTGATTTATCTCTCAGTCTAATTCAGCGATTGGATCGGCGGTCACGAAACCGCCGTTCGAAACCGCCGTTCATACCTGATTGATTTTGATCTCTCTGTTTTGATTCGGCGGTTGGCATCGGCGGTCTCGAAACCGCCGAATGAACCGCCGTTTATGCTCTGTTCTTCACGAGCTCAATTCGGCGGCCATTAACGGCGGCCTGGCCGCCGATTGAAACCGCCGATCGGCACGTTTCTTTGAAACTTACTTAAACGACCTCACTTTGATTTGGCCCCCTATATATATGCCACTTTGACTTTAGGTCAATCAAGAGAGTTGATATTTAGAATTCATACTTATGATATTTTTCAAAGAGAAGAAACATTCCAAGAATTCAATTCTTGATTCTCAAACACTTTTTCATGATCATCAATCATCATCTAGCATCATCTTAGATCATCTAGATGTCATCTAGCATGGAATCTTCATCATACTTTGCTTGGTAAGCTTTTCACTAATATCTTACATGTTTTGTGTTTCTCTTATCTAGCAATCTCAATTAATTACTTGTTTGTTATTTTGTATGCTTTGGATACAATATTGAGATGAGTATGATGTAGGTTTGAGAAGTTATATTGTGCTTGCATATTAGGTTTTGTGCTTAATATTGATTAGCTAAACTAATTGACATGTCATTTAGTTTTGATATCTAGGATTGTTCTTAATTGCATATTAATCATCTTAGATAAGCATATAGGGTTTCCCTTGCTCTATGTTGCATTTTGGATATTCACATATATTCACTTAGGTTGTATTCTCTTCATAGAGAAAGTAAGTCTTGTGTGTAGCATCCGGGATTAGGTTGCTTAGAACGCAAGCAAATTGGACTAGGTTCACTCATACCGGGATTAGGTAGGTGTGTGATTACTTCCGGGATTAGGTTGTAATCGTTTGCACATTTAGTGGATTCGAGGTTCGAGTGTGGCTTACTTACATAGCCCGTGGTTTTTCCCGTGAGGGTTTCCACGTAAAAACCAAGTGTTGTTTTAATTTCCACACCATATTACACTTGCTTGTTTATATTATCTTGAGGGCATTTTCGTATTTTTGACTAACACGAAAAATTGGGTAAAAAGCGTAAAATCTATTCACCCCCCCTCTAGATAGCTTTATACACACCGTGCTATAATTTGTTTCAGGTATATTTATAGGCAGAGGTGGACGGCTACCGAGGAAGAAGAAGAAGAGACGTAATCAGGGACGTATCATGATGATTTCAAGGGAAATCGTGCCAAAAGCGGCCCGTTTGAATTTTGAAGGCAGTTATCATCTAGCACGTGGGCCGGGCATTAAATGCTATCAAATCCAAGAAAGATCCTCCCCTCGGTTATGGAAGCCAACCGGACGAGATTAGACAAACAGATAAGATGGAAAATCCTTCAAGCAGGTTAGAGATCCTGACTCCAACCCCAGCAAGGTACCGGCGTTCAAGTTAGGGGGGACTTCTGTTAACCTCCAAAAATGGCGGGGACCAAAGAAGAATTTTCCATCAGGTTCGAAAAATGAGTCGGGGTAAGAAGTGAAGGGTTACAGACCAGAGTGTTAAACGAGGTCTACATAGGTTGTAAACTTCATTTCAATTAGTGGTTTCGAGTTCCGAGTGTGGCGCACTAAACAGCCCGTGGTTTTTCCCAGTGGTTGGGTTTCCACGTATACATCAAGTGTTATTTAAATTCCGCACTATATTACACTTGCTTGTATTTTTGACTAGTATGGGCATTTTCGTAATATTGACTTGTATGCAAAAATTGGGTAATAATAGCTAAAATCTATTCACCCCCCCTCTAGATTAATATTGAACACGCCTCTAGGACTTTCAATTGGTATAAGAGCGGGTTCCTAGATATACTTAGGTGATCCTAGCTCATTTTAGGTGTGTTGTGCATTTGTGTGATTTTTGCTCATTCATACATTTTGCATACATTTCATTCATTCATTTGATACAATGAGTGGATTCGGTGGCAACCATGAGGGTGCTTCAAGCACACGGCCTCCTCTCCTCACCGGTGTGAATTATGCCTCATGGAAAGGCAAGATGGAGGCATATGTGTGCCAAATCCATGATAGGGCATGGATGGCAATTGAAGATAGGTATGCACCTCCTATGATGACTCCCACGAGTGGTGGAGAAGAAGTACTCAAGCCAAAGGCCCAGTGGTCACCTGAAGAGTTTGAGACTTCAAAATGGAATAGGAAGGCATGGCATGCTCTTCTATGTGCAGTGGATGAAAATCAGTACAAACTGATTCAAAACACTAGGATAGCCAAGGAGGAATGGGATATCCTACATGTTGCACATGAGGGAACCGATGTCGTTAAGGATTCCAAGCTACAAGTCCTTCAAACGCAATTTGAGTTGCTTAAAATGGAGGAGGACGAGTGCTTCAATGACTTTGAAGTCAAGTTGATGGATATTGTGAATCAAAGCCATCAACTAGGTGATCCTTATTCGGATAGGAGAGTTAAGCAGAAAATAATGACGTCTCTCCCCGCTAGGTTCGAATCAAAAGTGACGGCTTTAGAGGAAAATAGCACATACAAGGATATGAAGCCGAGCGAGGTGATTGGAAGACTCCTCGCCTATGAATCTAGGAAGGCTCCTAGTATTTCACCTCCTAAAAAGCAAAAAGGAATTGCTTTGAAAGCTTCCAAGGTTGAAAAGGAGGAAAAAGGTGACTCAGACCAAGACATGGCTTTGCTACTTAGATGATTCAAGAAGTTTGTCAAGTTCGAGAATAAGGGCATTGGATCCAAAGGCCAAGACTTGAAGAAAAAAGCTCCCTTCAAGAGTTTTGAGCCTAGGCAAGAGCATAGTGAGAAGAAAGGGGTCCAATGCTATGAGTGTGGTGGTATAGGTCACATCTCACTGGATTGTGGGAACTTGAAGAACAAGATGGCAAAAGTGATGACCGCCATATGGAGTGAAAGTGATGACTCCGGAGAGGGAGATAAGTCATCAAGTGATGATGAGCTTATCAATAACTTCAAGGCATTGGGTGCCACTTATGAAGAAAATGAAGTTGTTGGTAAGAATTCCGTTGCTAGTGATCCCATAGAAGAAAAAGATGAAGAAGTAGCTCTAGAGAAGATAAATGTAGCTACTCATTGGGATATGACTCTCATTGACTCAAGAGACCAAGGTGGAGGTCTAAATGAGGGAAATGACTCCATTAGTAAGAATGAGAGTGGAGGAGATAACTTAAGTGAAGATGACTCCTCATCTAACTCTACAAATGGAAGTGTAGAGAAAATGGATGTAAATGACTTTATAGTCAAGTGTGAAAGTTCATTGGAGAAGAAAAATATAAAGTTGAAGATTTTAGAGGATGAAAATCTAGAACTTTCAACACACAATGACCACTTAAGTAAACAAGTGGAGGCATCCAAGAAGATTGAACACAAGCTAAGGGATGAGCTAGCTATGTCTAAGAGGAATGAAGAAGGGTTAAAGAGAGAGCTTGTTGAAGCCATAGAGTCATTGTCTAGGATGACTACAAGCACCAAGAAACTTGACCACATTCTTGGTAGTGTAAAGAACCATTGTGACAAGAGAGGTATTGGGTATGAAGAAACCAAGGAGATCACTACTCCAACCAAGACCATCTTTGTCAAGAGTTTGGGCAAGATAGAAGCCTCACCGGTGCACACACCTAGGAAGAAAATTGATCTAGGACAATGTTCAAGAAGTGCACTTGTGAAAGAAGCTTCAAAGAGACAACCTCAAGCTCAAAAATTTCCTCAACCTAACTTCCCTAAAGCTCATATTCATCAAGGGAAGAGGCCAATCATGCAAAATGAAACAAGGAAGCAATCTAGACCGGTTCAACAACAAAGAAGATTTGAACCCGCTCAACCACAAAGTCATGGGATGGCTCCTATGCATGCACAAGGACATGGTATGAATTCTAAATTTATCCCTACATGTCACTTTTGTGGTATTAATGGTCACATTAGACCAAATTGCTTTCATTTCATTAAATTTTGTAGAATCAAAAGCATGATTGAAAAGAGAATAATAAGAGCTAGAATGCATGCTAATAGGAAGGAAAACATTCATATTCATGATCCTATTAATTCTAGACCTCTTGAACCCTTGACCACTAGGAAGAAAAATGTCATATCTATGTGGATAAAGAAAAATGAACCCGCTTGCTACGAGACTAACAAGTCTCAAATAGCTTCATCCAAGTCAATGGACTTGGGAGGTCCATAGGACCTCATGACCTTCATTGATGAAGGTTGGTAATGACCCCATATGGGGATCTCAAGCAAAGAGAGCTATTGCATACTTGTTGCATGCAAATATTTGAAAAATATTATGCTTCTTTGTTAATTGCTTGAGAAAGCTTGGTTGCACATATGTATATATGTTTTCAATTCAATAAGTGTGAACCATGCTTGTTTACAATCCATGTCATATTTATGTTCAAACATGCATTTTTGGACTAGGAGATTTACATAGGAAGTATGATTTGAATGACCTATAGTTATCTCCATGACATGATGATTCTTAAATACATGCTTAAAAAATTGAAAAGCATGAGTGTTTATAACATGCTAATGTCAAATGAAAAAGCATGAAATTCATATGACATGCTCAAATGAAAAAGCATGAATTGATGATTGCAATTTTTAAATGCAAAACTTGTGTGAAAAAGCTTATGAGACTCAAAATGATAAAGGATCTTGTATCCGTTCAAAGGAACTTATATTCCAAATTGTCTCTCTTTCTTTATTTGTTGAACATGTCTACTATCATACGGGTTTCATTCCCGGAAAAATCAAATAGAGTGCAAAGTTGCTCATGACATGTTTGGCTTATAAAGATGGATATAGTTGCTCATAAATTAAAATCAATGTAAATTCTATATCCTTGCTTCTTTTATGACTTTGGTGAAATTGGTTTGAATTCTTATTAGAAACCTTTGTCATTTGCTTTGCCAAATACCATTGTATTTTGGACTTGAATGCTACATGTCTTGTATGCAAAGCATGTTTTGTTTCACACATTTATTTTAAAATAAATCTCCTTGTTTCTCTCCATTTGATAGAGTTGCATAAAGTGCATTTAATGATTATGCAAATGACTTGCATGCTATCATCTCTCTTTGCTAAGTGACCCGGTTGGGGACTACTCCTTTGCCTATATCATGACAAAAAGGGGGAGTAGAATGGTGGTAAGGGGAGTTGCAAATTGTGGTAGCAATTATGCATGTTGGGGAGAAAATACATTGTGGGGGAGTAACCCATTGAGGGGGAGTATTGCATTCACAATTATTGCATGATGTTGTAGTTGTACTTAAATTCTAAGAATGCAAATGCTTGTTATTATTCTCACCTGATTCATCTCACTTTTTACTTGAATTGGATAGTATAGAAACTTTGCTTTCAGGGACTGATTATTCTACAAGAGGTTGAAGACTTCAAGATTTTTTTTAAATATCTCTTTTTAATGTAAATAATCATTTGTGACCTGTAGTTTCTATTATGTTGTGAGGAATCAACGTGAGTGGTGGTTTTGTCACAAAATAGCCAAAGGGGGAGATTGTAAGGATTCCCGATTTGTTGATTGGCTTATTTCGTGGACAAACCACATGTTGGGGATTGTATGTAAGGGTAGCTTTAGTGATAGATATTCAAGCTCAAGACCCTTTCATGTCCTCAAGGTTGAAAAGCACCAAAGGTAAAATTCTATGTGCTTAATTTGCTTGAAGAGATTAGAAGCACACACACACTCACATCTCATGCTTAATTCATTTTCTTGTATGTTGTGTATGTGTTGTTGTTATGTGCTCATAAATGTTCATTAACATCTCTTCTTGCATGTTAGTTTGATTGCTTATTGCATTGTCCATTGCCTTGTCATGCATAGCATTGGAATTCTTGCATTGCAAAGGGCGCTGTTCAAAGCGCTCTACAAAGCGCTGTTGTGAACAGCGCCCCTATGACCTGATGCAAAAATGGTCATTTAAATGCATCAGGTCTGATGCATTTTGTACGAGCGCTGTACGAGCGCTGTACAGAAGCGCTGTTCATACAGCGCCCCTCTGTTTTCTCGAGAGAACAGAGTTGGGGCGCTATACAGGCGCTGTACAAGAGGCGCTCTACGTACAGCGCCCAAGGCAAAAATAGGTGTAACTTATTCAAAACGACCACACTTTGGTTTGACACCCTATATATATGCCTCTTTGACTTTAGGTCAATTAAGTGAGTTGATTATCAGATTTCATACTTAGAATATTTTTCAAGAAAAGAAAGATACAAAAGAACTCACCTTTTACCACTCAAATCAAATCCCTTGTGCATCAAATTTCATATTGCATCTTCTATGTCTAGATAGAAAGCATCCATGATTGGGTTTGCATTTTCGTAGGGGGCATTTTCGTTATATTGACTTGTATGCGAAAATTGGGTAATAATAGCTAAAATCTATTCACCCCCCCCCCCCCCCCCCCCCCCCCCCCCCCCCCCCCGAGATTAATATTGAACACGCCTCTAGGACTTTCAAATAGTGTCTATTGAAACATGGCTTCTGGACAAGTCAAAATATCCAAGTTCAAAATGTGGTCATATGAGGAAATATGGTAACTTGAAGAGCTATAGGCGGTCTATAAGCTCTTGGCGATTACTGATATTCTTCACGAGGATACACCATCTCTTATAAGATTGTCTAGGGTATGAATGAGAATCATTTACTTATTCCATCTTTATTTAAGAGTGCAATTTTAGTTCTTTAGTGGAATGAACTAAAATTAATAGATTGAACCTAAGTGAATCATTTGTTGATTGTGATTGGGTTATGTCTATTGGAGCTTAAATTTAGATAGGCCCGCCAAGATCCCCAATCCACACGGACTTGCATGGATCACTTGATATATTCTACTAGACCAATTTTTGGGTCCATCTAGAATTGTATTTAATATATTAAGAATATAATTTGCACATTATTTATTTAATGGGCTGATCAATTATATTAATATATTAATGAAAGGCATGTGGGCTTGTTTCTTTTAGTAAGAATGGGTCTGGTTCACATGTGGGCTTTTTAATTAAAGTCTAATAGATTAAATAAAATAAGAAAATAATATTAGGCCCATGTATATGGTGTGGGCGGCAAGACTAGAATAATAGTCTAAAATATTATTTTATTTTATTGATTGATTAAATGGAAATTAATTAATTTATTAGTTAATCATTTAATTGAGAATCAAAATCTTTTTTTGATCAGGAAATATATTTCCTAGAGTTATACTATTGGTAGTAGTATATTAAATATTAAAGACTTTGTTTGGTAAGTAGATAAATAAAGGGAATTTATTTATTTAGTCAAATTAGGAAGTCTTTGATATAGTCACAAATACATTAAAGAGTTGGATTAGGGTTTGGAATTCTAAGGAAATCTACCTAGAGTTAGGATTTAGGTCAAAAGACACAAATCCTACATGGTAGAAGATTTTCGGCCACATGATATATATATAGCTAATATATATATATATATATAATATAGATATATATGGCAGCCGGATATATATATTATAAATTAATATGGCATATATATAATATGATATAAATAGTATAAAAAAGTGATGGCACTTGGCCGCATATATAAAAATATATAGATATATCATTCTTGATTTTTTTAGTACTAATACTTTAATATGGCAAGTGGTCGTTGCACATATATTATATATTCTTTGAAAAGAATGCGGCTAACCCTAGGTCTTATGCTTAAGAGTTTTTTTTCTTTTGCTAGAGAAAAATAGAATCCAACTCTTAGATTAGTGTGAGAATTCGGCCAAGAGGAAAAGAGAGAAAAGTTTATTCTTATTTCGATAGTGCACTAGTAACTTTTATATCAAAAGGTTTTGTTCACAATTTCGAATAAGGTTCACGCGAGTTTTGATCTAACGATTGTGAATTCAAAAGTGACCGGAACATTCTTTGTAGCCTCTTGGAATTTGTTGTGACTAACGAAAAAGAAAAAGTTTTGTTAATCCATCCTCAGGTACACAATTCAAAGAGAAGGGAGACCACGCTCCTAGGTGATTCACGTTGGTGGTTGGATTGGAAGATCTTGCGGATTACCATCGACGCAATTTCAATCGGATCACGCGACAAAGGTATGATTTCTTTAGTATTATATGTTAATTAATTAGAGGGTTAAGGTTCAAATTATGGAAAAATTTTAAACTATACTAAACTCCTTTTTTAGTCTCGCTTCCGCTGCGTTGACCGTATTTTTCCCTACAGCTCTAGCTTTCTTCTTCTCAATCATGCTTTTAACTCTACACATTTTAATGTAACGAAAGCACTTTGGTCTAATATGACCATCAATACCACAAAAATGACATGTAGGGACAAAGTTAGGAATAATACCATGTCCTTGTGCATGCATAGGAGCCTTCCCATGTCTTTGTTGTTGTCTTGGTTGTTGGATAGGATCTCTCCTTCTTTGTTGTTGACCAAGACTTGGTTGCTTCCTCGGTTGAATTTGCATGATTGGTCTCTTCCCTTGATGGAGTTGAGTTTGAAGAAAGTTAGCATGAGGAACTCTTGAAGGTTGAGCTTGAGGTTGTCTTCTTGGAGCTACCTTAACTTGTGCACTATGAGAGCATTGTCTTAGATCAATCTTCTTCCTAGGAGTTTGCATCGGTGAAGCTTCTTTGTAGCTCAAGCTCTTGACAAACACGGTCTTGTTAGGAGTGGAGGGCTCCTTACCATCTTCAAACCCAAGACCTCTCTTGTCACAAGGACTCTTTCCAACACTTAACATGTGGTCAAGTTTTTCGGTGCTAGAAACTATCCTAGTCCTTGACCCTTTAGCCTCTTCAAGCTCTCTTTTTAAATCTTCTTCATTCCTCTTAGATAAGTCTAACTCCTTTCTTAGCTTATCTTCAATATTCTTGGATCTTTCCACTTGTTCACTTAAGTGGTCAACATGAGTCAAAAGGTCTAGATTCTCTTCTCTCAATCTTCGCATCTTTTCCTTGGTCTTTATTGCTAAGCTTTTAAACTCAGTGAGTGAAACAAATACGGTGTGTTCTAAATATGTTATCTAAAGGGGGGGTGAATAGATTTTAACTATTATTACCCAATTTTCTCATGCAAGTCAATTTTACGAAAATGCCCCTACTAGTCAAAAATACAAGCAAGTGTAATATAGTGCGGAATTTAAATAACACTTGATGTATACGTAGAAACCCTACCACTGGGAAAAACCACGGGCTGTTTAGTGCGCCACACTCGGAACTCGAAATCCACTAATTGAAATGGAGTTTACAACCTATGTAGACCTCTTCTAACACTTCGGTCAATAACCCCCCACTTCTACCACTCGGGCCTTTAAAAGTTGCTCTAGTCCAATTGCTTGAGGCCTAAGCAACCTTAGCCTCAAGACTTAATTCTCTAAGAAGAGATTATGCAACCTATGTGAATATGTATGAATAATCAAATAACAAACAAGGCTAGGTAACCTTAGATGCTTATCTAGGATTATGATATAATCAATTTAATCAACCCTAGATATCAATTGCTAAATGACATGTCAAATAGCTTAGCTAATCAAGATTAAGCAAAAACCTAATTAGCTATCACCAAAACAACACTCAATTAATTCATCACAATTAATTCTCTATTCTTGTATTTATCATATGGTCAACAACATACAAGTAAATTAAAAGAGAATATGCTTGATAGTAAAAATACTTAAAATAAGATGAAACTAATCAAAATCTTACCAAGCATATTGTGATGATGCCAATCCAATCATAGATGCTTTCTATGTAGACATAGAGGATGCAATATGAAATTTGATGCAAAAAGGATTTGATTTGAGTGTTTAAAGGTGAGTTCTTGATTTGATATTTTCTCAAAAATCTCTCTTGAAAGTTTAGGGTTCTAAGGTCTCAAAGAACTTGATCAGAGAATGAGAAAATAAGATATTTATAGACATCAAGAATTGGGCATGTGAAAAGATAATTTTGCCCCTGAAACGCACCGTTCGGCGGTTTCAATTGGCGGCCAGGCAGCCGATCACGACCGCTGAATTGAGCCCGTGAAGAACAGAGCATCAACGGCGGTTTCGTGACCACCGATCCAACCGCTGAATTAGACCAAAAGATTAAAATCTATCAGGTATGAACGGCGGTTTCGAACGGCGGTCGTGACCGCCGATCTTGACCGCATAATTGCTTCAGACCAATCTGGACTGAAACGGCGGTTTCATTTGGCGGCCAGGCCGCCGATCACCAACAATGGTGAAAACCAAGGAGAAGCCAAGGGCATTCTCCGTGGGCGGTCTTCGCGCAAAACCAAGCACTCATTAGTGCAACCGTGGACGGTTCCGAACAATGTCGGGAAACGAATTATAAAGCACATATACACACAACAAGATATATCAACCAAAGTGCTAGTGTGTAAAGTGACATGTGAAGAGTATGCACACAAATGCAAGTATGCTAAGTGTGTGTGTGCTTACTAAATCTCTTCAAAGAAAAATCAAGCACAAGAATTTATACCTTTGGCGTGCTTGTCCTTTGAGGTCTTGAAAGGTCCTTCGAGCTTCAACCTTAAACACTTAGACTACCCTTACATTCAAAACCCCAACATATGGTTTGTCCACGAAATAAGCCAATCAAGATATGGGAATCCTTACAATCTCCCCCTTTGGCTATTTCGTGACAAAACCACCACTCACATTGATTCCTCACATCATAATAGAAACTACGGGTCTACTAAGATTTTCTACTTTACAAAGAGATATATAAAAATAAACTTGAAGTCTTCAATCTCAAGTAGAACAATCAATCCCTGAAAGCAAAGTTTCTATACTTTCCAATTCAAGTAAAAGTGAGATGAATCAAGTGAGGACATAAACAAAGCACATGCATTTCTAAGAAATTAAACACAACATCATGCAATGTATGATGAATGCAATGCTCCCCCTCAAAGGGTTACTCCCCCTCAATGTATTGTCTCCCCAACATGCATAATTGCAACCCCCCTTACCACCATTCTACTCCCCCTTTTTGTCATGATATAGGCAAAGGAGTAGTCCCCAACCGGGTCACTTAGCAAAGAGAGATGATAGCATTCAAGTCATTTGCATAATCACAAAATGCACTTTATGCAACTCTATCAAATGGAGAGAAACAAGGAGATTTATTTTGAAATAAATGTGTGAAACAAAACATGTTTTGCATACAATGTTAGAATTATGCTCAATAGCAAGAGTGTAATGTTGTAATTAACAATCTTTTTCATATTAATAAAGTGATTTCTGGTTTAACAAATCATATAGCATTTACAGTTTAATATTATAATTGTCAAAGTAAATAATCATAAGGTCTAAAGACTATGAGAAAAGAAGAATTGTTCGTACATCTGGATATGTATGTGGTAGACACAATTCTTTAGTTAGTCTTGAATAATGTTCACAACTTAAGTTAAAGGTTGGGCACCTTTATCTTGTTAAAGTTGTAGAATTCTTTTGCTAGCATTTGAGTGGGATCAAATGAGATATGATGAGTCTAAAATCATCGGAGTGTCTTCGAGCAAAAGGATCTAGTGCACTGGGTGTATTAAACTGGATCACAATGAAATACTTTATCTATAACCGTCAATAGATAATAGTCTTTTCATTATCAGGACAATCGGAGAGTCTATCTTAATCCTGAGATAAATGATGGACTTATGGTTGCAAGTGATATCATTTGAGTTATCAATGAGTACGATTATATCGCATAGTCTATCCTCGATAGTTTGGTGATATTCATTTGTTAATCGATAGAGGACTTCATTTATAGATATGGACATCGTGGCTCCATTTATTAAATGAGAGTATAATATCATCATATGGATGTTTTGAGGTAATTGGATATTAAATCTCAACGTTGAGTTTTCGATAGTGTCTATTGAAAACATGGCTTCTGGACAAGTCAAAATATCCAAGTTCAAAACGTGGTCATATGAGTAAATATGGTAACTTGGAGAGTTGTAGGCGGTCTATGAACTCTTGGCGATTACTGATATTAATCACGAGGATACACTATCTCCAACATGATTGTCTAGGGTATGAATGAGGAACATCTTCCTTTTCTATCTTTATTTAAGAGTTCAGTTTTAGCTCTTTAGTGGAATGAGTTAAAATTAATGGATCGGGCCTAAGTGAATCATTTGTTGATTGTGATTAGGTTATGTCTATTGAAGCTTAAATTTAGATGGCCCGCCAAGATCCCCAATCCACACGGACTTGCATGGATCACTTGATATATTCTACCGGACCAATTTAAGGGTCCATCTAGAATTGCATTTAATATATTAAGAATATAATTTGCACATTATTTATGTAATGGGCTGCTCAATTATATTAATATATTAATGAAAGACATGTGGGCTTGTTTCTTTTAGTAAGAATGGGTCTGGTTCACATGTGGGCTTTTATTTAAAGTCCAATGGATTAAATGAAATAAGAAAATAATATTAGGCCCAATTTTATTCAAGTGGGGCGGCAAGGTTAAAGTTTTAACCTAATATATTATTTTGTTTCATTTTTTTAATTAAATAAGAATTAATTAATTTATTAGTTAATTATTTAATTAAGAAACAAATCTTTTCTGATTAGGAAATATGATTCCTAGTCTTATACTATAGTTGGTAGTATACTAAAAGTAAAAGACTTATTTGGTAAGAAAATAAATAATTAATTTTATTTATTTAATCAAATAAGAAGTCTTTTTATTTAGTCAAATAAAAGAATAAAAGTTTTATGAATTGAATTAGGGTTTGAAGTCTTAAATGACATGTGAATTTGGGTGCAACACAACTCCTCTTTTGTAGAGGAAAATTGCGGCAACCCTAGGAGAAACACATGAAGAATTCGGCCACCCTAAAAGAAAGAAGGAAAGAAAATTTGGCCACCTATATATTCACTCTTATAGATTTCGGCCAACCGAATGCTTGGGGCTTGAGATTCTATTTTCTTCTTCTTCTCAATTCATAGAGAGATTATTTTATTCTACTAAAAACATAAAATAGTGAATAGATTATTCTTTGATGGTACACTAATTGCTTGTTCATCAATAAGCTTGTGTGTACAACATCGATTGAGGTTCACGCGAGTTTCGATCATAAGATTGAGAACTCAAAAGTGACCGGAATAATCTTAGTCTTCTTTTGATTGTTTTTGTGACTAACAAAGAAAAGAAAAGTTTGTTTGTCCATTCTCAGGCTTGCAATTCAAAGAAAAGGGAGACCACGCTCCTACGTGATCCACGTTCGTGCTAGGATTGAAGATCTTGCGGATTACCATCGACGTAAGTCAATCGGATCACGCGACAAAAGGTATTCTTCTTTTGTTAGATAATATATATGTTTAATTGATTAAAGGGTTTAAGGTTCATAAAAAGGAAAAATTTTTAAAGTTACTAAATCTATTTTTAGTCTCGCTTCCGCTGCGTGTACTACGGTATTTTTCCCTACATACAAGACATGTAGCATTCAAGTCCAAAATACAATGGTATTTGGCAAAGCAAATGACAAAGGTTTCTAAAAAGAATTCAAACCAATTTCACCAATGTCATGAGAGAAGCAAAGATATAAAGTTTTCATTGATTTTAATGTATGAGCAACTATATCTGTAAGGATTCCCTTTTGTTGATTGGCTTATTTCGTGGTCAAACCACATGTTGGGGTTTGGTTGTAAGGGTAGTCTAGGTCATTAAGATTGAAGATCAAAGACCCTTTCCAAGACCTCAAGAGGACAAGCACCAAAGGTATATCTTGTGCTTACTTTGGCTTGAAGAGATATAGTTGCACACACACACAACATGCATAACTCTTATTCTTGAATGTTGTGTTTATATTTTGTGTGCATTGTGCTTTATTGTTTATTCAATGTCTCTTCTTGCATAAGATTGTTTGCATCTTTTTATATGAAATGCCATGACATGATAGGCATTAGGATGCATTCAATACCCACACTTGCACTTCATGTATGTTAGCTTTTAGTGTGGAGTAATTCGTTTCCCTAAGGATGTTCGGAAACGTCCGCGCGTGCACGGTAATGTGCTTTGTTTTGTGCGATGATCGCCGGTGGAGATGCCTTTGGCTTCTCCTTGGTTTCACCATTTTTGGTGAATCGGCGGTTACGTTTGGCGGCCTGGCCGCCGTTCGAAACCGCCGAATGAGACCTGATTGAAATATATCTCTCGGGTCCAAAACGGCGGTTGGAATCGGCGGTTTCCAAACGGCCGAACGAAGTCGCCGAAGTTCCCCTGTTCCTCTCGGGAGCCATTCAGCGGTTCAATTCGGCGGCCTGGCCGCCGATTGAAACCGCCGATCGGTGAGTTTCAAGGGCAAAATTGTATTTTCACCTGCCCTGTTTTTGGTCTCTATAAATACATCCTTATCTCTGGTTCAGAATACAAGTCTTGCATCCCAAGAACCCTAGAGAGATATTTAGAGAGACTTGAGAGAAAAATCCTTAAAGATCACATCTTTAATTCTCTAAACCCATTCCCACATGCACAAATCATCATCTAGGCATCATCTAGGTTCATCTAGCATATGCCAATGCATGGGTCTTCTTCAACACACATGGTATGATTTGTTGAACACTTTTATCTTACATAATTAGTGTTTCTACTTATCAATTTTATCTCATATTTTACTTATATGTGTTTAGATTAATTTGTACATATAAGATTGGGATTATGTGTTGATTGGGTTATTATTTGTTAGCTAGGCTTTAATGTTCATATGCCATCTAGCTAATTGATCTCATTTATTGATTGAGATTATTTTTCATAGCTTATTTGATTAGGTCATTATTGCCTAAAAGCTATGCCATGAACATTCTTGTGTGATGTATTGATAACTAGGTTGATAGATTGTTTTTTTAATCAACTAGTTAATCCTTTGAATGTTTGTGGTTTTATATGATAGCTTTGTATCTAGGATTGGTTATCCTTTACTTAGCTAAAGTTATATGCCATGTCATATAGCTATATGTGATATCTAGGATTGATTATATTGTCATCTTATAATCCTAGGTAAGCATTTAGAGTACCCTAGCTCTTATTGCATTAATTGAATATTCATACATATTCACATAGGGTTGTGCATCTCTTTTGAGAGATTGAAGTCTTGGGGCTAAGTGTGCTTAGGCCTCAAGCAAATTGGACTAGAGCCGCTATAAAAGGCCCGCGTGGTAGATTAGAGGGTGCTCATGCCAAGAGTAGTGTATCAGGGGATATCACTAGGGATTGAACCAAGAGTGGCGATTGGTAGTGTCCATAGCCTGAGGTTATCTAGGGTGAGGGTCCGAGAATCACTTGAGGGTGTAACCGTCTTTTCATATAGTGGATTTTGAGGTTCGAGTGTGGCGCACTTATCAGCCCGTGGTTTTTCCCAGTGGTTGGGTTTTCCACGTAAACATCAAGTGTCATTTATTATTTCCGCATCTTATTACACTTGTATGTATTGTTGACTTGCTAAGGGTATTTTCGTAATATTGACATGCACGCGAAAATTGGGTAATAATTAGATAAAATCTATTCACCCCCCCTCTAGCTTTATATATAGAACACACCTCGAGTATTTAATTTGTTTCAATATCCATCTTTATAAGTCAAACATGTCATGAGCAACTTTGCACCCTATTTGATTTTTCCGGGAATGAAACCCGTATGATAATAGACATGTTCAAGAAATAAAGAAAGAGAGACAATTTGGAATATAAATTCCTTTGAACGGATACAAGATCCTTTATTCATTTAGAGCCTCATAAGCTTTTTCACACAAGTTTTGCATTTAAAAATTGCAATCATCAATTCATGCTTTTTCATTTGAGCATGTCATTTGAATTTCATGCTTTTCATATGACATTAGCATGTTATAAACAACTCATGCTTTTCAATTTTTAAGCATGTCATTAAGAATCATCATGTCATGGAGATAACTATAAGTTATCCAAATCATACTTCCTATGTAAATCTCCTAGTTCAAAAATGCATGTTTGAACATAAATATGACATGGATTGTAAACAAGCATGGTTCACACTTATTGAATTGATAACATATATACAAATGTACAACCAAGCTTACTCAAGCAATTAACAAAGAAGCATAAGATTTTTCAAATATTTGCATGCAACAAGTATGCATAAGCTCTCTTTGCTTGAGTTCCCCATATAGGGTCAATATCATCCTTCATCAGTGAAGGTCATGAGGTCCTATGGACCTCCCAAGTCCATTTGACTTGGTTGAACCTATTTGAGACTTGTTAGTCTTATAGCAAGCGGGTTCATTTTTCCTTATCCACATAGATATGACATTTATCTTCCTAGTGGACAATGGTTCAAGAGTACTAGAATTAATAGGATCATGAACATGAATATTTTCCTTCCTATTAGCATGCATTCTAGCTCTTGTCATTCTCTTTTCAATCATGCTTTTGATTCTACATAATTTAATGAAATGAAAGCAATTTGGTCTAATATGACCATCAATACCACAAAAGTGACATGTAGGGATAAATTTAGAATTCATGCCATGTCTTTGTGCATGCATAGGATCCTTCCCATGACTTTGTGGTTGAGCGGGTTCAAATCTTCTTTGTTGTTGAACTGGTCTCGCTTGCTTCCTTGATCCATTTTGCATGATTGGCCTCTTCCCTTGATGAATATGAGCTTGAGGCAAGTTAGGTTGAGGAACGTTTTGAGCTTGAGGTTGTCTCTTTGGAGCTACCTTCACTTGTGCACTTCTTGAACATTGTCCTAGATCAATTTTCTTCCTAGGAGTGTGCACCGGTGAGGCTTCTATCTTGCCCAAACTCTTGACAAAGATGGTCTTGGTTGGAGTAGTGATCTCCTTGCTTACTTCATACCCAATACCTCTCTTGTCACAAGGGTTCTTTCCACTACCAAGAATGTGGTCAAGTTTCTTGGTGCTTGTAGTCATCCTAGACAATGACTCTATGGCTTCAACAAGCTCTCTCTTCAACCCTTCTTCATTCCTCTTAGACATAGCTAGCTCATCCCTTAGCTTGTCTTCAATCTTCTTGGATGCCTCCACTTGTTTACTTAAGTGGTCATTGTGTGTTGAAAGTTCTAGATTTTCATCCTCTAAAATCTTCAACTTTCTATTTTTCTTCTCCAATGAACTTTCACACTTGACTATAAAGTCATTCACATCCATTTTCTCTACACTTCCATTTGTAGAGTTAGATGAGGAGTCATCTTCACTTAAGTTATCTCCTCCACTCTCATTCTCACTAATGGAGTCATTTCCCTCATTTAGACCTTTACCTTGGTCTCTTGAGTCAATGAGAGACATATCCCAATGAGTAGCTTTGCCTATCACCTCTAGAGCTACTTCTTCATCAATTTCTTCTATGGGATCACTAGTCAAGTCATTCTTACCAACAACTTTATCTTCTACACAAGTGGCCCCAAATGCCGTGTAGTTGATGGTAAGCTCATCATCACTAGATGACTTGTCTCCCTTTCCGGAGTCATCACTTTCACTCCACGTGGTGGCCATCACTTTTGCCATCTTGTTCTTCAAGTTCCCACAATTTGGTGAGATGTGACCTATACCACCACACTCATAGCATTGGACCCCTTTCTTTTCACTCTTCTCTTGCCTAGGCTCAAAACTCTTGAAGGGAGCCTTTTTCTTCAAGTCTTGGCCTTTGGATCCAAAGCCTTTCTTCTCGAACTTGATGAATTTCTTGAATCTTCTTAGCAACAATGCCATGTCTTCGTCCGAGTCACCTTTTTCCTCCTTCACAACCTTGGAAGCATTCAAAGCAATTCCTTTTTGCTTTTTAGGAGGTGAAATGCTAGGAGCCTTCCTAGATTCATAGGCAAGGAGTCTTTCAATCACCTTGCTCGGCTTCATATCCTTGTATGTGCTATTTTCCTCTAAAGCCGTCACATTTGATTCGAACCTAGCGGGGAGAGACCTCATAATTTTCTGCTTAACTCTCCTATCCGAATAAAGATCACCGAGTTGATGGCTTTGATTCACAATATCCATCAACTTGACTTCAAAGTCATTGAAGCACTCGTCCTCCTCTATTTTAAGCAACTCAAATTGCGTTTGAAGGACTTGTAGCTTGGAATCCTTAACGACATCGGTTCCCTCATGTGCAACCTGTAGGATATCCCATGCCTCCTTGGCTATCCTAGTGTTCTGAATCAGTTTGTACTGATTTTCATCCACTGCACATAGAAGAGCATGCCATGCCTTCCTATTCCATTTTGAAGTCTCAAACTCTTCAGGTGACCACTGGGCCTTTGGCTTGAGTACTTCTTCTCCACCACTCGTGGGAGTCATCATAGGAGGTGCATACCCATCTTCAATTGCCATCCATGCCCTATCATGGATTTGGCACACATATGCCTCCATCTTGCCTTTCTATGAGGCATAATTTACACCAGTGAGGAGAGGAGGCCGTGTGCTTGAAGCACCCTCATGGTTGCCACCGAATCCACTCATTGTATCAAATGAATGAATCAATGAAATGTATGCAAAATGTATGAATGAGCAAAAATCACACAAATGCACAACACACCTAAAATGAGCTAGGATCACCTAAGTATATCTAGGAACCCGCTCTGATACCAATTGAAACAAATACGGTGTGTTCTAAATATGTTATCTAGAGGGGGGGTGAATAGATTTTAACTATTATTACCCAATTTTCGCATGCAAGTCAATTTTATGAAAATGCCCCTACTAGTCAAAAATACAAGCAAGTGTAATATAGTGCGGAATTAAAATAACACTTGATGTATACGTGGAAACCCAACCACTGGGAAAAACCACGGGCTGTTTAGTGCGCCACACTTGGACCTCGAAATCCACTAATCGAAATGGAGTTTACAACCTATGTAGACCTCTTCTAACACTTCGGTCAATAACCCCCCACTTCTACCACTCGGGCCTTTAAAAGTGGCTCTAGTCCAATTGCTTGAGGCCTAAGCAACCTTAGCCTCAAGACTTAATTCTCTAAGAAGAGATTATGCAACCTATGTGAATATGTATGAATATTCAAATAACAAACAAGGCTAGGTAACCTTAGATGCTTATCTAGGATTATGATATAATCAATTTAATCAACCCTAGATATCAATTGCTAAATGACATGTCAAATAGCTTAGCTAATCAAGATTAAGCAAAAACCTAATTAGCTATCACAAAAACAACACTCAATTAATTCATCACAATTAATTCTCTATTCTTGTATTTATCATATGGTCAACAACATACAAGTAAATTAAAAGAGAATATGCTTGATAGTAAAAATACTTAAAATAAGATGAAACTAATCAAAATCTTACCAAGCATATTGTGATGATGCCAATCCAATCATAGATGCTTTCAATGTAGACATAGAGGATGCAATATGAAATTTGATGCAAAAAGGATTTGATTTGAGTGTTTAAAGGTGAGTTCTTGATTTGATTTTTTCTCAAAAATCTCTCTTGAAAGTTTAGGGTTCTAAGGTCTCAAAGAACTTGATCAGAGAATGAGAAAATAAGATATTTATAGACATCAAGAATTGGGCATGTGAAAAGACAATTTTGCCCCTGAAACGCACCGTTCGGCGGTTTCAATCGACGGCCAGGCCGCCGATCACTACCGCCGAATTGAGCCCGTGAAGAACAGAGCATCAACAGCGGTTTCATTCGGCGGTTTCATTCGGCGGTTTCGTGACCGCCGATCCAACCGCCGAATTAGACCGAGAGATTAAAATCTATCAGGTATGAACGGCGGTTTCGAACGGCGGTCGTGACCGCCAATCTTGACCGCATAATTGCTTCAGACCAATCTGGACTGAAACGGCGGTTTCATTCGGCGGCCAGGCCACCGATCATAACCGCCGATCACCAACAATGGTGAAAACCAAGGAGAAGCCAAGGGCATTCTCCGTGGGCGGTCTTCACGCAAAACCAAGCACTCATTAGTGCAAGCGCGGACGTTTCCGAACAATGTCGGGAAACGAATTATAAAGCATATATACACACAACAAGATATATCAACCAAAGTGCTAGTGTGTAAAGTGACATGTGAAGAGTATGCACACAAATGCAAGTATGCTAAGTGTGTGTGTGATTACTAAATCTCTTCAAAGAAAAATCAAGCACAAGAATTTATACCTTTGGCGTGCTTGTCCCTTGGGGTCTTGAAAGGGCCTTCGAGCTTCAACCTTAAACACTTAGACTACCCTTACATTCAAAACCCCAACATGTGGTTTGTCCACGAAATAAGCCAATCAAGATATGGGAATCCTTACAGTATTCATCTAGAACCTTTTTCTCCACATATCCATGTGTGGAGTTGGATGAAGAGTCATCTTCATTAGAGTCACTTTCTTCTTGACTCTCATTCTCTTCTTCATTGTAGGAGATCGGAAAGGCAAAATAGTTGTTCTCACAATCATTCAAGCTTGAGGGACTTCCTTCAACAACTTTCACTTTGTTGTCCCGCTTGTGAGAGCAACCTAATGCCAAAATTTTTGCCACAACCTCTTCATCACTATCATTTAAAGTGGCGGCCTCCTCTCTTTCATCTTCCAAGTTAGCACATTCCTTGGAGATATGCCCGAATCCTCCACATTAGTAGCATTGAGTCTTCTCTCTTGAAGACATCTCATGATATGGCTTGACATTCTTGATTGTGGTCTTCTTCTTCTTGAAGTCATTCCCCTTTGAGCCATAACCACTCTTTTGTAGATTCAAGAACTTCTTGAATCCCTTGACAATGAGTGCCATGTCTTCATTTGAGTCATCCTCCTCTCTTCCATCTTGGATGTCTTCAAGGCAATATCCTTTTTCTTCTTATGAGGTGATGTGGTAGCCTTTCTTGATTTATAGGCTAGAAGTCTTCCAATGACTTCGCTCGGTTTCATTTCTTTGTAGGTGTCATTTTCTTCTAAAGCCGTCACTTTGGGCTCGAACCTCTCAGGAAGTGACTTCGCTCGGCTCGAACCTATCCGAGTAAGGATCACCAAGTTGGTGACTTTGGTTCACAATGTCCATTAGTCTCACTTGGAAGTCATTGAAGTGCTCGTGCTCTTCCATCCTAATGGTCTCAAACCGAGTTTAGAGAACTTGGAGCTTGGAGTCCCTAACTACCTTGGTTCCTTTATGAGCAACTTCTAGGATGTCCCATGCCTCTTTGGCTATCCTAGTAATTTGAATCAACTTATATTGATTCTCATCGACTGCGCAACGGATGGCATGTATGGCTTTGTTGTTCCATATGGAATCAACAAATTCTTGCGCGTCCCACTGTGCCTTAGGCTTAAGCACTTCTTCTCCTCCATCCAACGGAGTCATCATAGGTGGAGCATATCCATCTTCAACCGCCATCCATGCCTTATCATGGATTTGGCATATGTATGCTTCCATCTTCCCCTTCCATGAGGAGTAATTATCGCCGGTAAGCAATGGTGGCCTCACGCTCGACGCTCCCTCTTTGCTCATCCCGAAACCACTCATAGTGTTTGGATGAATGCAAATGAGATGAATGCAAAATGTATTAATAAATCAAAAAATCACACAAGATGCAAAACACACCAAAATGAGCAAGGATCACCTATGTATGCCTAGGAACCCGCTCTGATACCAATTGAAAGTTCTCACGGTGTAAACTATATTAATCTAGAGGGGGGGGGGGGGGGTGAATAGATTTTAATCATTATTACCAAATTTTCGCATGTATGTCAATTTTACGAAAATACCCCTAACTAGTCACAATAGTATAACAAGTGTAATAAGTTGCGGAATGTAAATAACACTTGATATTTACGTGGAAACCCTCACGGGAAAAACCACGGGCTGTTATGTGAGCCACACAAGAACCTCGAATCCACTAATTGAAATGATTACAACCTAATCCCGGTTTAATGATCTAATCCAGATCAATAATCATCACAACTACCTAATCCCGGTATAAGTGGACCTAGTCCAATTGCTTGTGATTGAAGCTACCTAATCCCGATAGCAACACAAGACTTAATTCTCTAAGAAGAGATAATACAACCTAAGTGAATATATAAAATATCAAAAATACAATTTAGAGCTAGGTTACTCTATATGCTTATCTAGGATAATGATTTTGCAATAAATTAAATACTAGATATTAAAAGCTAGATGACATGTCAAAAAGCTTAGCTAAACTTAGATTATGAAAACCTAGATAGCTATAAAAATACAACACTCAATCATGTCAACACAACAATCTCTATTTTGTATCTAGAATATATTCTAAGAGCATTCAAATAATATAAGAGATGTCAATGATAAATAAAACACTAATTATATATGATAATAGTGAAGAACTTACCAAAGAAAGTGTGTTGACCAAAACCCATGCAAGCAAGCATCCTAACTATGCTAGAAAATGCTTAGATGATAATTTGATGCATATGAGAATGGTTTTTGAGTGTAAATAAGGTGCTCTTGATTTGATTTTCTCTCAAATGTCTCTCTTTGAAGTTTAGGGTTCTTAGAGTTAAAGAACCTTAATTCTGAAAATGAGAATGAAATTCCCTTAAGCAATATAGTGTAAAATATACCTAGAGGGGGGGTGAATAGGTATTTACTCAAATTCTCCCAATATTAAAAATGATGCGGAATATAACAAAGAAAATGCGCACTTGATAAGATATAGCAAATGGATTGATTTCACTAATACAAGAGTTAATCAATTTACAAGATATGCAATCAATGTAAGATATGGAAGATAAATAAATGTAAAACAAAAATGAACACAAGTATTTTTTACGTGGTAAAACCTCAAAGAGGAAACATCCACGGGTTGATACCATAACCACCGGCGAAGCAATCCACTATGTGAAAAAGGACTTATACACTCAAGCTATCAACTCATGATATCCGCTAAAGCTATCAACTCCTAATCTACCCTCGGGCTAGTGAATCACCAAGCCTACTTCCTATCCGAGATGTAACCTACACCTCTAGAAAGCAACTTCCTATCCAAGACGCTCATGTCTCTAGGAAGATTTCTTGCTTGCCTATCCGGATCCTCCTGACCCTAGACAAGTCTTCCTTGCTTGATTATCCGAGTCCTCCCGACTCTAATCAAGACTTCCTTGCTCTATCCACAAAGCTTCACTCACTTTGCTAGAGACTTCAACCTAATGCAAGGCTATGATCTAAAGTGATGCAAATGATGCAAACACAATCAAATTAAGCTAGAAGATCAATCAAGCAAAATGTACATGTTCAATGACAATCTAGAATATGCTTTCAACACACAATCACAAGATTATCTAGAAATCAAGACATGCAAATCAATAAGAACAAGGTATGAAGTTTCAATATATCACACTAAAAACCTAGTTCTTAGATCATGAAATAAAACCTAGAAAATAACATGAAGCACATCATATATACATTTTCTAGAATCAATTTCATGTTGAATCAAGTTTAGCACAAATATGTTCAAGAGAAATCACAAAGCTAAAACTTAATTGACAAATGATCAAACACCCCTAGCATATGACCTAACATACTTCTCAACAAATTTCATCAATCAAATAGTAAGAATCAAGAGATGATCAAAGATGAAATTGAAAAAGAAGAAGTTGAACAAACAACCTTGAACTCGTAATGAAGAACAGGCTTCTGGGAACAATGACGAAGTCAGCTCCATCTGGAAATGCTTGGGGTTTGTAGCTCTTCGCAAGACCAACAATTTTGGCTTTTGAATCGATTGATTTCAAGTTCGTATGAGAAAGTTATGATCAAAATAAGAAAAAGAAAATTGAAGAATTTCTGCAGAATTTCTCTAAGTGTTCTTGAAAATCTTCAACAAGTGTGGAGGGAAGGAGAAGAGTTTAAAAGGAGAAGAGAGAAGGATTTTTTGGGCAAATCAGCACATGCCATGTCACCCTCCCATGGGGAGCACGTGGGCCTCACGGGGGCAGAGAGCCCCTCTGGCCGTGAGGCTCACGGCCTCCCTCACGGGGTGGCTTACGTGACCTCTTGGCCACTCTCACCTCTCTCGCGCACTCTCACGTTCTTCAGCCATATCTTGGGCATCCGAACTCCGATTTCGAATCCGTTTC
This sequence comes from Acer yangbiense, assembly GCA_008009225.1. Lineage (NCBI taxonomy): Eukaryota > Viridiplantae > Streptophyta > Magnoliopsida > Sapindales > Sapindaceae > Acer > Acer yangbiense. The sequence continues at coordinate 32,575,594 of CM017763.1, read as the reverse complement.
TGGATTACAAACTGTGACTCCCTCACACACGACAAAGACTACACAACTTTGAAAAATTATTGAGAAATCATCTCGGAAACCGACGATGAAGTCAACTCAACGAATGAGAACGAAAAATAGCGTAGCTACATCGTTTGGACTCGAAAACTTATGAATGAGTAACCAAAATGACCGGAACTCAATAAGGCATCAAATAAGAACATATTCAAGTCCAAATACAAAAATACGGAAACAAACAAACACAAATTCACACAAGCATGCCATATCAAAGAGATAGTCACAAAGCATGCAATTCCACAATGTTTGTCTATACAAGATCAATGCATGAGCATACTATGAAATGTGTGAATGTGTTATACCAAATATTTGAACCATGATGTAGGGACACACATGTATGAATTGTGTGTGTGTGCGCTTACACCTTGTGTTGACGGTGAAATTTGGATTGCCACGCACTCAACAATTTTATTAATTCAATGTAAAACGAGAAAATAAAGAATGCATGCTAGAGACAGATTTTACGTGGAAAACCCTTGAATGGGAAAAAACCATGGCGCCCCAGAGGGCAGAAAGATAATACTATGCTTATTGCTTTGTTTACATACTTAGATCTCTCATACAATTGCTCTCTTTTGTCAATTTGTTTGAACCCCCTCCTCATGGGATAGACGGTTCTATTTATACATGTTAATTAGGGTTTCCCCTTGCTTTTAGCCGTGTTGGTGGTAGGATTCTCCCTTTGATTTGTACTAGGATTCCCATATTGTCACGGATTCGGATATGCTTTATCTCTTTTCCTTTTTATGATTCCTTGTTGCCATGGGTCTTCTAGTAGTTAGGGTTTATTTCTGTATTCCTGCCGAGTCGGTTCGGACCCAGTACGTTGATGCGGCGAACACCTCCACTTCTAGGTATTACTTTTCAGAGACCACGTTTCTATCTTTGGCGAGTAAATGTCTAGCTCTGGCGACCACACTCTTGACTTATTGACTTAAGACGGCACACTGACTGGCCACGTTTTTCTCCCTTGACCTGGTCAATGTGTGACGTGGCCACCTTTTCTTCAGCATTTATTGATTCTGTTGATGACGTGTCTGCTTGGCGAATTTATACATACAACAATACCCCCATAAATACTTCGAGCCGAGTGAATGATTTGGTCTTTTTAATTCGCTTGCCTTCGCGAGTAGTATTTATATCCATGCTTTTAAGATTTCAGCGCATTTTATAAATAACTTCCTTCTTTCTTCTTTTCACCACGTGTTGCATTGATTGGTTGATTCTTCCGGTGCAAGTTTTTAATTTTAGCCACACAGTCTCTGGGGCTTCCACTCACTTGACAGGTGAAGGTACGCTCTGGCTGCTTGGTGATCCCCGAGACGCCACATGTCCATTATTTGGTGGTGATTATTGCGGCTGGTTACTGTGACCGTCACTCATATTAATTGCGTATCCCTTATCTGATTTTCTTTTTGAATTTCAAAGTTCCCTCTTCTAAGGCCCGATCATTTATTCTTCCTTATTTTACCCTTTTCACTTATTCTTCTATTTTCTTGTTCTTTCTCTAACAACAGAATTCCTTCATTCTCTTTCCTTCTTCTCCCTTAGACATTTCTTCCGCTAATTTCTTTTATTTTATTCCATTGTCGGACGGCTCCCCTTGAACTCGATCGTGATTATTTCTTGGCATCCCCAAATCTCCTGCTCATTCTCAGGACCTAGGGTTTTTCTGGTGAGTTTTCATGGATCCCTCTTTACGTTCTTCTCTTTTTAATCAGATGATGCAGGCTATAGAGCTTTGTGACAAATGTACTACGGACAAAATTGAATCTTTGATTCGTAACTTTCACCCAGATTTTCCGGTTCCACTTTCTGTTTTCGTTCCATCTTCTGAAGATAATTTTATCCCTAACATTTCTCCTTTGTCCTCCAATAGTGATTCTCCAGTGATGCCGAGGTCTTCTAAACCAGGTGGCAGCAAACAACGCGCCTCTAGGGCCCATCGTGAGTCCCTACTGGATGTGCAGATGACTGTTGACTCTAACGTTGAAGCCCATCAACGAGATAGGCTGCATTTTTTGGTAGATCGTCTGTGCTCCTTCGATACAGAAGTTAATGTGGTTGGCGAGGGCGAGCTCCTCAAGTACAAGAGTCGCTTTGATATTCCAGACTCGGTGACTTTGATGCTACCTAGTGATCGAGCAGTATGGAATCCCCCCAAAAATACGGTCGCCATTTATGGCGCCATGCTCAGCTTTGGGGTAACCCTTCCCCTTCAGCCTTTCATCGCCAGGTTTCTCGCGGAGGCTCGAATTGCGCCGGCACAACTCGCCCCAAATAGTTATAGGATATTGATGTGCCTGTGCCTGTGCCTAATGTGGAAGTTGAAGGGTTATGGGCCCTCTACACCTCGCGAGATCCGCCATTTTTACACATTAAGACAGGCAGGTAATAGTGGCACGTATTTCCTTCTCTCCTCACCTGTGGAGAACTGGATCCCTGAGGGCGCAGCGAACCCTGGTCAGGTAGAGATTTCCAGTGACGAGAAGAAGAAAGGTTTTATTTGGGGCTTTCCCACTTCAAACGAGAGGTGGAAAAATAGTTGGTTTTTTGTTGGTGGCGAGTGGGGCTGAGATGTGCCAGCCAGCAGTCGCCGTAACCTTTCGGCGAAGAAAGTTCCCAGGCACTTCACATCTCCTGAAGCCTGGTCGAAGGCAGTCCCCGTTTTGCTAGATGGGGAGATCTCTCACCTTGCCGCCGCGGCCGTCCTTCCTTTAGACTCGAGGGATAGGTCCTTCCTCTTGGATGAGGAGAAAATGATCGCTCAACGGGTTTTCCCACGCCTACCTGCTAGGCTACCTCGTCGTAAGTCTTTATCAGTTTTTTTTTTCTTTTGTATTACTGTTTCTTTTTATTCTGTTAGTGACACTTGGTTTATTTTTCTTGCAGTGAGTGACTTTGATACCGTTTGCGATTTACAAGCCCGGGCAGTGAAGAATTCTGAGGCTGCCAGTAAAAGACATGCTGCTGGTTTGGCCAAGGAGGGAATTGCTAGCCCAGATGGTAATGATCCCTCGGACGACGAGGAGGTTGGTGATGTTACTAGGGGAGGTGTCGAGTCGGGGGAGCCCCCTATGCATGCAGAGGTTGCTGTGAATGCTCCTATTGTGGCTACCCCTCCTGTGAATACTCCTGCTGCGACTACCTCTAGTTGTAAAGGTAAAGAAAAAGTGGGTGCTTCAAGAGGAGTCAGTGACATCCCTACTTTTAACGTGGATGTCCCTGAGACTCCTCTTGATCCTGTGAGTGATCTGGTCCCCAGAACTGGTAGAGGTAAACGCCCAGCTGAGGGTACCCCTGATCATGCTGCTCGACCCCCTAAGCGGGCATCAAGGGTAGTGCAGTATGTTGTCTCTTCAGACGAGGATGGTGCTGACGAGCCAGCTCTTACCAAAACTCCCCCTACTCAAACGGCTGTTCGCGAGGGTCCTGCTGAGGGGACTGATGCAGCGGTGCCTCCTCCCGAGGAGGTTGATGAATTAAATATCCCTTCTTCTACTCCGCCTCGAATAGCCTCTCCTCCGGTGGCCATAGGCGAGTCAAATGCGTTTTCAGATCAACCTAGGCCGTCTGGTCAGCCAGAGTCGGTTGATCGGCCAGGACCATCGAAGCAACCTGGGACCTCTGCTTCTGGTTTAGGTTTTGCCCATGAAGCCCCTCCTATGGGACCCACAGAAGCCGAAGAAGGGACCATGTCTCTTTCTGATTTTTCGGCTACCAAAATTTGTGCGCACCTGATTAATAATGATGTGTACATTGGTGAGGGCTGGGAGCATGTCAAAGACAAGTCCTGCAATAGGAAGATGGAATTTTTCTTCAACTGCCACTCCCTGGTAAGCTTCTCGCCATAAATCTATGTATCTCTTTCATACATACTTCCTAATTCGGCTGTTTCTCTTTTCAGATGATGTCTGAGTTGGCTGATACCTACAAGCATGGGAACAAAGCTTCCTGGGAGATCAAGCGTTTGCGTGAGCGGGCTTTTACTTTGGCTGTTGAGAAGCTTTCTATCGAAGAATCCTATGCTCAACAGCTTGCTCAGCTAAGAGAGTCCTTCGATGGTCATCTGTCTGCTCAACTAGCTACCGAGGAAAAACTGTCTGCTGCTGAGGAAGAGATTCGCTCGCTGAAGAAGTGTTTGTCTGCTAGCCAAGAATCTCTTGCAGCGCGTTTGGAGGCTGAACGGGTAACTGAGGAGGCTAAGGAGAAAGTTGAACGTGAGGCGCTGGACTTGCGCAATCAGTTATCTTCGCGTGAACTCATCTTTGATCATTTAAAGGCTGTAAGGTTCCCATTTGTTGATTGGCTCATTTCGTGGACAAACCACATGTTGGGGGATCTTTGTAAGGGTAGCCTAGGTATCGATGTTATTGCTCAAGCCCTTTGAAGACCTCGTCTTGATAAGCACCGAAGGTAAATTTCTATGTGCTTACTTTTCTTTAAAGAGATTAGTTGCACACACACACTTAACATACATTGCATATGTGTGCATTCTCTTTACTTGTCACATTTCACACTTGCACTTATGTGTTATATTTTGTTGTATGTAAATGTGTCTTGTTGTCTTGCAATTCGTTTCCCGATAGTTTTCGGAAACATCCGCGCATGCACTAGAATGTGCTTGGTTTAGCGTGAGGACCGCCGAAGGAGAATGCCCTTGGCTTCTTGTAAGGATTCCTATTAATAGATTGGCTTATTTCGTGGTCAAACCACATGTTGGGGTTTGGTTGTAAGGGTAGTCTAGGTGATTTGTTGAAGATCAAGACCCTTTCCAAGACCTCAAGAGGACAAGCACCAAAGGTATATCTTGTGCTTACTTTGGCTTGAAGAGTTATAGATGCACACACACACATAACATGCATAACTCTTATTCTTGTATGGTGTGTTCATATTTTGTGTGCATTGTGTTTTATTGACTTATTCAATATCTCTTCTTGCATGTTGAATTGATTGCATCTTGTTATATGATAATGCCATGACATGATAGGCATTAGGATGCATTCAATACCCACACTTGCACTTCATGTAAGTTAGCTTTTAGTGTGGAGTAATTCGTTTCCCTAAGGATGTTCGGAAACGTCCGCGCGTGCACGGTAATGTGCTTTGCTTTGCGCGATGATCGCCGGTGGAGATGCCTTTGGCTTCTCCTTGGTTTCACCATTTTTGGTGAATCGGCGGTTACGTTCGGCGGCCTGGCCGCCGTTCGAAACCGCCGAATGAGACCTGATTGAAATATATCTCTCGGGTCCAAAACGGCGGTTGGAATCGGCGGTTTCCAAACCGCCGAACGAAGTCGCCGAAGTTCCCCTGTTCTTCTCGGGAGCAATTCGGCGGTTCAATTCGGCGGCCTGGCCGCCAAATGAAACCGCTGATCGGTGCGTTTCAAGGGCAAAATTGTATTTTCACCTGCCCTGTTTTTGGTCTCTATAAATACATCCTTATCTCTGGTTCAGAACACAAGTCTTTGATGATAAGAACCCTAGAGAGATATTTAGAGAGACTTGAGAGAGAAAGCTTAAAGATTATATCTTTATCTCTCTAAACCTATTCCCACATGCATAAATCTTCATCTAAGCATCATCTAGGATCATCTAGCATATGCTATTGCATGGGACTTCTTCAACACACATGATATGATTTGTTGAACACTTTTATCTTACATAATTAGTGTTTCTACTTATCAATGTTATCTCATTTATTACTTGTATGTCATTAGATTAATTTCTACATACATGATTGAGATTATGTATTGATTGGGTTATTTTTTGATAGCTAGGATTTTACATGTTTATCTAACATCTAGCTAATTAATCTCATTATATGATTGAGATTATTTTTGTGATAGCTTTGTATCTAGGATTGGTGATCCTTTACTTAGCTAAAGTTATATGCCATGTCATATAGCTATATGTGATATCTAGGATTGATTATATTGTCATCTTATAATCCTAGGTAAGCATTTAGAGTACCCTAGCTCTTATTGCATTAATTGAATATTCATACATATTCACATAGGGTTGTGCATCTCTTTTGAGAGATTGAAGTCTTGGGGCTAAGTGTGCTTAGGCCTCAAGCAAATTGGACTAGAGCCGCTATAAAAGGCCCGCGTGGTAGATTAGAGGGTGCTCACGCCAAGAGTAGTGTATCAGGGATATCACTAGGATTGAACCAAGAGTGGCGATTGTTAGTGTCCATAGCCTGAGGTTATCTAGGTGAGAGTCCGAGAATCACTTGAGGGTGTAACCGTCTTTTCATATATGGTGGATTTCGAGGTCCGATGTGGCGCACTTAACAGCCCGTGGTTTTTCCCAGTGGTTGGGTTTTCCACGTAAACATCAAGTGTCATTTACTATTTCCGCATCTTATTACACTTGTATGTATTTTTGACTTGCTAGGGGTATTTTCGTAAAATTGACTTGCATGCGAAAATTGGGTAATAATTAGATAAAATCTATTCACCCCCCCTCTAGCTTTATATTGATAAACACACCTCGAGTATTTGAGAACTTTCAGTTCTCCTTGGTTTTCACCTTTATTGGTGATCGGCGGTTATGATCGGCGGCTTGGCCGCTGAATGAAACCGCCGTTTGCTTCTAGTAGTGTATGGAGCAATTCTGCGGTTATGATCGGCGGTCTCGACCGCCGTTCGAAACCGCCGTTCAAGACCTGATTGATTTTATCTCTCGGCCTAATTCGGCGGTTGAAACGGCGGTCACGCATGAAACCGCTGTTTTCACACCTGATTGATTTTTCATCTCAGGTTTGATTCGGCGGTTAGATCGGCGGTCACGAAACCGCCGAATGAAACCGCCATTGGTCCCCTGTTCCTCTCGGGCCAATTCAACGGTTATGAACTGCGGCCTGGCCGCTGATTGAAACCGTCGATCGGTGCGTTTCAGGGGCAAACTTGTCTTTTCACATGCTCTGTTTTTCATGCCTATAAATACATCACTTTCTCTTATTCTGAATGTGACTCTTTGATCATCAAGAACCCTACTTTCAAAAGAGAGATTTTTAAGAGAGAAAGCAATCAAGTTTGCTCATTAAACACTCAAACAAAAATCCATTTGCATCAAAGTTCATCTAGCATTCTCTAGCATATCTAGGATGCTTGCTTGCATGGGTCTTTCATCATCACACTTGCTTGGTAAGTTTTCACTATTATCATACATATTAGTGTTTAATTTTTTTATTGGCATCTCTTTTTATTACTTGATTGTTCTTAGATTATAATCTAATATTCAAGATAGAGATTGTTGTGTTGATTTGATTGAGTGTTGTTTTTATGATAGATATCTAGGTTTCTCTAATCTATGATTATCTATGCTAATTGACATGTCATTTAGATTTAATATCTAGGATTGCTTTTAATTGCATATTCATCATCTTAGATAAGCATATAGGGTTTCCCTTGCTCTATGTTGCATTTGAATATTCATATATTCACTTAGGGTGTTAATCTCTTTTTAGGGAATTAAGTCTTGTGTTGTGATCGGGATTAGGTTGCTTAATTCGCAAGCAATTGGACTAGGTTCACTCATACCAGGATTAGGTAGGTGTGTGATTACTTCCGGGATTAGGTTGTAATTGTTTACACATTTAGTGGATTCGAGGTTCGAGTGTGGCTTACTTACTAGCCTGTGGTTTTTCCCGTGAGGGTTTTCACGTAAAAATCAAGTGTTATTTAATTTCCGCATTTTATACTTGATTTATTGCTTTCTCTATTTAGGGGTAATTTCGTAATTTGGACTAACACGAAAAATTGGGTAAAAAGCTTAAAATCTATTCACCCCCCCTCTAGATAGTTTTATACACACCGTGCTATAATTTGTTTCAAAGGCTGTTTTGGAGGTTGAAGCAGTTGATCGCTTCAAGAGATCCCCTGCCTATGACGCGCTTTTGTTGCGCGAATTTGAACGAGGCATGAGGCAGTCAAAGAAGTTCTTCGCCATGAAGGACCATTCAAATGACAAGGCTCTAAGGCGCTTTGACAGGTCTCTCCAACAGCATATGGCCAGCGGGGTGGATTCGATTAAAGAGCAGATAAAGCGATGGAAAGCCCACTGCCGTTTTAACAGGACTGAGCCTCATCCCATGCATCTAGAAATCCACAGCAAGCGTGCCTTCAATACATACTATTCTGGTCAAAAGGGCAGCTTATCTAGTTCTGGTTCTGAACCTGATTTGGGTCCTGTTGCTGGTAGGGATTATAGGCCTTTCATGCCGGATGGGGATGAAGAAGTCACCTGGCCTTCTGAGGAGGAGATCGAAGATGAGGAAGACAGCGAGGGCCCTCCTGCAGCTAGTTGAGATTAGGTTTTAGGAATAGCTCATAATTGTAAATATCTATATTTTTTTTTGGAACCTTCGAGTGTAAATGACTTTTTGATTCTATAAATTATTTTATAACTCCTTTAGCTCTATTTTTGTTCAGCTGCCTTTGCTGAGTTTTCAGCTTACTTAGTGTTTCACTAAGTTTTTGGCATATTTTACAGCTTTATTCAGCTGCCATTGCTGAGTTTCGGCGTACTCAGTGTTTGTCAGGACGTATCCGACCATACACTAAGTTTTTAACATGTTATTTAGTCAGCTGCCATTGCTGAGTTTTAGCATATTATTGGGACGTCTCCCTCATGCTTTTTGCTTGTCCTTTTGGTTTTCAGCTGGCTTTTTCGTCTCTTTAGGGATTTTACTTTTCCCGTAATGGCGATTGCCAATTTCTATAACTTGAGATTTTATTTTTCTCTCCAGTTTGTTATGAGTATGAGATTCGTCTTACGCGATGGTAGTGATGTATGACGGCGAATGCCCTTTGTGACTGGCGAGTCAAATCATGAATTTTCAGTAATAAATTACTCTTTATTGAATACTTCCTGCAACTCTTGTTAACATAGTCACAGATAAAAATGCTAAAATGAAAACTGTCTAAGAATAAAAAGAATGAAATAAATCCTAAAAGTAAGCGAGAAGTCAAGGGTAATATGTCTTCAAGTACTGCGCATTGCATGGCTGAGGTAGTTCGCCTAAACCCTCTCGAGTAATGCGATATGCCCCGTGACCAGCTATGCCTGTAATTTGATAAGGCCCTTCCCATTTGTCCGCGAGTGATCCTGCAGCTTTGTCTCTTGTTCCTGGGTTCACCCTCTTCAGCACCAAGTCGCCAAGCGCGAACCTCCTTTCACGTATATGTGAGTTGTAATATCTGGCTACCCTCTGTTGGTACGTAGTGTTTCTTATTTGTGCGCGCTCTCTTCTTTCTTCTAATTCATCCAGACCGTATTTTAACATATCAATGTTGAGTTCCGGTTGAAAGAGTTGTACCCTTGGTGAAGAGAAAGATGTTTCCACGGGAATGACAGCTTCAGCTCCGTAAGCCATGGAATATGGGGTCTCACCTGTTGAACCCCTTTCTGTGGTTCGATATGCCCAGAGTACCTGTGGTAGTTTATTTGCCCAGCTACCCTTTTTCGTTGCCAATTTAGCTTTCAGGTTGTGTTTTATGATCTTGTTCACTGCTTCAGTTTGGCCATTCGTCTACGGATGTGCTGGGAAGGCGTAGTAGTTGTTGATGCCATATTTGTCACACAGCTCCCTGAATTTCTTGCCATCGAATTGGGTCCCATTGTCCGTGATGATGGTGTTTGGTATCCCGAATCTGTACAGGATATTTTTCTTCACAAAGCTTATAGTGTTTGCTTCTGTTATATGCACCAATGGTTCGGCTTCTACCCACTTCGTAAAATAATCCACGGCTACTATGGCATGCTTCGCTCCTCCAGTTGCTGTTGGCATTGGGCCAATCAGGTCAATTCCCCACATGGCGAATGGCCAAGGCGAGGTAATACTCTCCAAGAGTTCAGGTGGTTGGCGGATGTTATTGGCAATTTTTTGACACGCCTCACATCTTGCTGCCACTCTTTTAGCGTCGGTGAATAGTGTTGACCAGCAAAAACCCTGCCTTAATGTTTTGTGGGCTAGGCTGGCACCCCCAGCGTGATTCCCACAATTTCCACTATGTATGCTTCTTAGGATACCTTCTGCTTCTTCAAGCCCGACACATCTCTGCAGCGCCCTTGAGTACCCCATTTTGTACAGTTCTCCATTGAGTACTGAATATCTTGTAGCTCTGTACTTCAATCGTTTTGCTTCTAATGGATCACTTGGGAGTACATCATAGACAAGGTACTCTTTGATTGGTGTGATCCAGCTATCTCTTTTGCCAAAGACTGCCCCAACTTCCTTCGGTTTGACTATACTCGGCTGCAACAGGTGGATCATAGAAATAGTTCTGGGCCAAATGTTGATCGTGGTAGATGCCAACTTGGCCAAGGCGTCAGCCTGTTCATTTTCTTCTCTGGGGATCTGAACAATTCTGTATTCTTTGAATCTTTCCAGTAGCTCCTTTGCTAATTCCAGGTAGGCGATCATGCTTTCATCTCTCGCCTGGTATTCATCTAGCACCTGATTGACAACAACTTGAGAGTCGCTGAAGATTTCCACTTCATCTGCTCCTAGTATTGTGCAAACTTTTAGTCCTACTATGAATGCCTCGTATTCAGCTTGATTGTTAGTAGCTTTGAAGTCAAAACACAAGGCACATTCGACTGAGTCTCCTTCCGGAGTTGACACCACTACCCCTGCCCCGCTGCCGTGCGTGTTTGACGACCTGTCAACGCGGAGTTGCCATTTGAATACTTTCTTGTTTTGCTCCACCATCATTCTTGCCACCTCTATGCTTGGCTCGGTGAACTCTGCTACAAAGTCTGCCACTGCTTGGGCTTTGATTGCTGTCCTTGGAAAACACTCTACATCGAATTTACTCAACTCGATCGCCCACTTCGTCAATCGACCGGATACTTCTGGTTTTTACAGAATTAATTTCAGTGGGCAGTTGGTGTATACTTCGATTTTATGAGCCTTGAAATATGGCCTTAACTTCCTTACTGCTGTTATTAGAGCGAGTGCCATTTTTTTGGCCGATGAGTACCTGGTTTCGGCTAGTAACAGTGCTTTACTGGTGTAGTATATTGGTTTCTGGATCCCCTCCTCTTGTCTTACCAGCACGGAACTTGTGGCTGCTTCAGAGACGGATAAGTACATATACAATGTTTCTCCTGTTTCCGGTTTTGATAGCAGCGGTGCTTGCCCGAGGTAATCCTTCAAGGCCTGGAAAGCTCTTTCACAATCCTCGTTCCACTCGACCCCCTTTCCTTTCTTTAGGGCTTTGAAAAATGGTAGGCATCAGTTCGTTGATTTAGCTATGAACCTGCTCAGCGATGCCAGGCACCCCGTGAGTCTTTGGACGTCCTTCAAAGTTCTTGGTGAAACCATTTTTGCCAGCGCTTGGATTTTTTCAGGGTTCACCTCTATTCCTCTTTGATGCACTTGATATCCTATAAATCTCCCAGACGGTACGCCGAACACGCATTTTGCTGGATTCAACTTCATTCCATACCTAAACAACACATCGAATGTCTCCCTTAAGTCATCTATATGCTTATCTGCTGTGATGCTTTTTGTCAGCATGTCGTCAACGTAAACCTCCATATTTCTTCCTATCTGTCTGGCGAACATTTTGTTGACTAAGCGCTGGTAAGTTGCTCCAGCATTTTTCAAGCCGAATGGCATGACTCTGTAACAGTATAACCCTTTATCTGTGGTGAACGCTGTCTTCTCCTCATCTGGCTTGTGCATTTTTATCTGGTTATATCATGAGTATGCATCCATGAAACTCAATGTTTCATGTCCGGCTGTTACATCGACTAGCTGGTCAATTCTTGGTAGCGGGAAGCTATCCTTGGGGCAGGCCTTGTTCAGATCGGTGAAGTCGACACTCATCCTCCATTGGCTGTTCTTCTTTTTCACTAGAACTACATTCGTCACCCATTCCGGGTACTTAACCTCTCTGATTGACCCTGTGGCGAGCAACTTGGACACCTCCTCTTTTATTGCCGCACTTCTCTTTGGGTTAAAGCTTCTCGTCTTTTGCACTACTGGTTTGCATTTTTCGTTCACAGCCAAGTTGTGTGAAATCACACTTCTTTCAATCCCCGGCATGTCTTCATGGCTCCAAGCGAAAATATCCTTGTATTCTTTCAAAAAGTTTGTCACATCTCTCTTAACCCGTTCAGTCAGTCTTGCTCCGATCTTGACTGTTTTGTCTGGCTCTGCTTTGTTTAAAACAATCGACTCGGTTGGCTCTTCCTTTTCTCTGCTCGTTTTGTCCCTTGGGTCCAATTCAAAAGTTTCCGGGTTATCCTCCTGCACTTCCTTGTTTACCTTGAATATGCTTAATGTCTCCATCCCTACCTTATCCTTGAAGATTGACAGGTTGGCGCGGCGTGCCATCTCCTGTGACCCTTTCAATTCTCCGACTCTGAATTCTGTAGGGAACTTTACTTTCAATGCGTGGGTTGAAGTGACGGCTCAAGCTTTGTTAAGAAACGGTCGACCAAGCAAAGCATTATACGGCCAATTATGGATGTCGACTACAACAAAGTCCAGCAGGATTGTTCGCCTACATGGTGTTGTACCAAACCTTACCGGTAGCTTCACAGTTCCCAATGATCTTACTTCTGCGCCCCCGAAACCTTTCAATGGCACATGGAAGGGTTCTTGGTCCTTTCTATCCAGCCGCAACTCATCGTATACCCTAGCACTTAGAATATCAGCTGAACTCCCATTGTCAATCATTACTCGAAGGACATCCCTGTGTGCTATTCGAACCCCCACTACGATTGCATCATTAGGCTTTGCATCAATTCCGTTTGAGTCTTCTGCTGTAAATATTATGGGGTCATGTCCTTCTCTTCCTCTCTTGGGGTTTCTTTGCACATAATTGATCTCCATGCTTCTGCTGTCATACATTACTTCTCGGACTTCTGACATCCTTTCTCGATTGCTTCTCTCAGTATGAGGTCCGCCAAAAATGGTGTTTATGGTGGCGTTAGGGCTGTTTCTCCTTGGACTCTTTCTTTCCTGTCCGTTTCCTTGGTGGCTATCCTGGCGACCACCGTGCTTGTCCCCTTTCAAGGTAAAATCCTTCAGGTGCCCATCTCTGATCAAGCTCTCAATATGATCACGCAGCTGAAAACATTTTGAAGTCTCATGCCCATGATCTTTGTGAAATCGGCAGTATTTAGTTGTATCTCTCATGGCATTTGCTGATTGATGCCGAGGGTATTTGGTGAGTCCTTTGTCTTCTACCACGGAAAGTATTTCCTCTTGATCGCTGGTTAGAGGGGTGTAATGGTTGTACCTTCCTCGAAACCTATTGGCTCGAGTGTTTCCCCTGCTTTCCCTTGGATGCCCCTTTTGGCCTTTCTCATCTCTCTGGCGGTCACGTGATTGTATCTTTTTGTCATCCTTATGTTCTGATTTTGAGTCAGGTTTGTGTCCGTGTACGTAGCTACCCCCTTGGCTACTTCTTCTTCTTCCGCCAGTGCATAGTCGCCAGCTATTTCCATCATCTCCTCATAAGTTTTCGGTCTATCTCTTCGCAGGTCAAAGGATAATCGCCTGCTTTGTAACCCATTGGTGAAAGCGGCGATAACAGCAACATCACTGGCGTCTTCAATTTGAGCAACCTCCTTCCCGAATCTTGCTAGATACTTCTTGATCGACTCATTGCGTTCCTGCTTCAAGTTTGATAGATGAGCAAGCGACTTCCTTCTCTACACACTCCCCATGAATTGTCTTATAAATGCTTTGCTGAGGTTTGAGAAACTGCTTATACTTCCGGGTGGAAGTCTTCCAAACCACCTGGAGGCGAGGTTGCCAAATGTTTGCGGGAAGGTGAGACATAGCAGTCCGTCATTGGATGAATACTGGGCCATAATGTTGTGGAATCGGTGAACATGCTCCTTCGGATCCCTGTTCTCCTTATACTGCTCAATGGTTGGCATTCTAAATCTGTCCGGAAATTGGGTGCGAGCAATATTTTCAACGAATGGGCTATCTGACTCATCATCCGAAGATACATTGCGACCATACCTTCGTGCCATCGCTGAAACCTTCCTTGATAGCTCTTGTAAGGTGACATCTCGCTGACCAGTTGGCTCCTCTGTTGGATCGAGTCTGCTCTTGACTGTCATTCTCCCATAATTGCCTCTATCATCCGGGCTCTTTCTATCTTCTGTGCTTTCGGATCTTCTCCATCGTGCTCTTTTGGATCATAATTCCCTTCGTGGACGTGGACGTGGACGTGGACGAGGACTTGGACTTTTATCTTCAGACGAGATAGAACGGTGTCTCCGCCGGTTCCTTTGGTATGTGTCACTAGAATTGATCCCATGTGTTCTTATCTGGTCCCGCTCCTCCCTAGATTCTTCGTTCATCACACCTTTTCCCTTCCTTTGTTTCCTACCCTCGAAATCCTCAGGGTGATCCTAGGGAGTCTCTTTAGTGGATTGTCTCGCTTGAGCATAAGGGGTTGCGATGTGAACTTCCGACCGTAGTCTTCCGGGTGGCTGGATTCCCAGAGTAGTTAACTCATAGGGAGACGAAACTCCCAATCCTATGGGAAGCAAAAGCCCTATTTTGCTTGCCTCATTGATTAAGTTTACCAATGTAGTTTGGAAGTGCTGCAGAACCCCGGGGTCGGCTGCCCTAGTTCCTGGCGTTGCTGCTGACTGTTCCCCGATCGTCACCGCCCTATCTCCTATCGGCACGGTTGGTTCAACAATTAGATCTCCGCTGGAGTTACCATCTTTGTCACTGTCGTTGTTCATGTTTCTCAATTCGCAAGGGTTCCTCGAAGTTTTTGTTCAAGAGTCCCCCTCCTTCTAGTGCCAATTGTTGACGGTGAAATTTGGATTGCCACGCACTCAACAATTATATTAATTCAATGTAAAACGAGAAAATAAAGAATGCATGCTAGAGACAGATTTTCCGTGGAAAACCCTTGAATGGGAAAAAACCACGGCGCCCCAGAGGGCAGAAAGATAATACTATGCTTATTGCTTTGTTTACACACTTAGATCTCTCATACAATTGCTCTCTTCTGTCAATTTTTTTGAACCCCCTCCTCATGGGATAGACGGTTCTATTTATACATGTTAATTAGGGTTTCCCCTTGCTTTTAGCCGTGTTGGTGGTAGGATTCCCCCTTTGATTTGTACTAGGATTCCCATATTGTCACGGATTCGGATATGCTTTATCTCTTTTCCTTTTTATGATTCCTTGTTGCCATGGGTCTTCTAGTAGTTAGGGTTTATTTCTGTGTTCCTGCCGAGTCGGTTCGGACCCAGTACGTTGATGCGGCGAACACCTCCACTTTTAGGTATTACTTTTCGGCGACCACGTTTCTATCTTTGGCGAGTAAATGTCTAGCTCTGGCGACCACACTCTTGACTTATTGACTTAAGACAGCACACTGACTGGCCACGTTTTTCTCCCTTGACCTGGTCAATGTGTGACGTGGCCACCTTTTCTTCAGCATTTATTGATTCTGTTGATGACGTGTCTGCTTGGCGAATTTATGCATACAACACCTTGCAAGAGGAAGAAGAATCTAGATACATTAGCATCCGAGTACGCGATGATCCTCTTGAAGACGATATTTGCAAGATACATTGCTTTTAACCTTTGAAGCTTCTTCTTTCTAAGAAACACCTAAGCAACTAATCAATACAAATAAAGAGAGTTTTGCAATGGAATCAAGCCAACAAAGATCTAGGATCTTATAAAGAAAGTGTGATATTTATAGACATCAAGAACAGGGCATGTGAAAAGACAAGTTTGCCCCTGAAACGCACCGATTGGCGGTATCAATTGGCGGCCAGGCCGCCGATCATAACCGTCGAATTGAACCCGAGAAGAACAGGGGAACAACCGCCGAAACGCACCTGAAACGCACCGATTGGCGGTTTCATGACCGCCGATCCAACCGCCGAATCAAACCTGAGATATTAAATTGATCAGGTATGAACGGCGGTTTCGAATGGCGGTCATGACCGCCGATCACCAACAGAGGTGAAAACCAAAGAGAAGCCAATGGCATTCTCCGTGGGCGATCTTCGCGCAAAACCAAGCACATTTTAGTGCATGCGCGGACATTTCCGAACACTATCGGGAAACGAATTACAAGACACATAAATACACAACAAGATATAACAATCAAAGTGCTAGTGTGTAATGTGACATATGAAGATAATGCAAAGTGTGTGTGTGCTTCTAAATCTCTTCAAAGAAAGTTAAGCACTAGAAGTATACCTTTGGAGTGCTTGTCCTTTGAGGTCTTGAAAGGGCCTTTGAGTATGATCCTCAATCATCTAAACTACCCTTACATACAAACCCTAACACGTGGTTTGTCCACGAAATAAGCCAATCAAAGAATGGGAATCCTTACACCGTTAATTAGAAATTTCACCCCGGTGATAATTTTTGGTTAACATATGGATTTACAAGGGACTCCGTGATGCCAGTAGGAACACACATCTTGCCGGTGATAATTGGAGAAGCCTCCCATCAGTAGAATATCATGACGGAGTTCATCGTGGTAGATACCCCGTTCGCCTACAATGCAATCTTAGGAAGACCTTTCTTATCGGGAATCAGGGGAGTCCTATCCACTTATCACATCGTCCTGAAGTTCCCGGTTGGAACCAAAGTAGGAGAGGTAAGGGGAGATCAGCAAATAGCCCGCACCTGTAATGCAGTATCCGCCAACCCCACCACCTTGGCCAAGCAGTACACCCATGTCGCCCATGAGCTAGGCCACAGGACTCTAGAGCCGGACCATTGTATCCTAGAAGAAGGGGAGATGCTAGACTTGATCTTAGAGGAAACAGGAGAGGAAGAAAGAGGGTGGACTGGTGGACACCCCGCGGAGAAATTAGAAGAGATCTAGATCAGAAAAGGTGACCCAACTAAAGTAGTAAAGATAGGAGGTGCACTAGATAGCAAGGTCAAAAGAAGTTTGGTAGAACTTCTTGAAGAGTATAACGACATTTTTACCTGGAATCACGAAGAAATGCCGAGTATCCCTCTCAACCTAGCAGTTCATAGACTGGCTATAGACGTTACCGTCAAACCTCTTAAGCAGAAACGGAGACATTTCAACACGGAGCGGAACACTGCGGTACAGGAAGACGTGGATAAACTCTTGAAAGCCAGATTCATCAGGGAATCCCGCTACCCCGAATGGATTGCCAATGTAGTCATGGTGACTAAAGCCAATGGAAAGTGGCGTATGTGTGTGGACTATACCGACCTCAACCGGGCATGCCCAAAGGACAGCTTTCCCCTTCAAAAAATCGACCAACTGATTGATTCTACTACAGGAAAGAAGCTCCTAAGTTTTATGGATGCCTTCTCGGGATACAACTAGATCATGATACACCCCGCCGATCAGGACAAGACCAGCTTCATCACTGGACAAGGTCTCTACTGTTAAAAGGTCATGCCTTTTGGCCTAAAAAATGCCGGAGCCACATATCAACGCTTGGTGAACAAGTTATTCAAGCCACTAATAGGGAGGTCTATGGAAGTATACATAGACGACATGATCACCAAATCTCAAATAACCCACTAGCACCCTAAAGATTTACACCAAACTTTCCAAGTGATCAGGGAGAATCATATGAGGCTAAATCCGGCTAAATACGCCTTTGGGGTAGCAGCGGGGAAGTTCCTTAGCTTCATGGTGCATGAGAGAGGAATCGAGGCCAATCCCGAAAAGATCAAGGCCATCATGGATCTGGAATCCCCTAATACCCTCCAATAAGCACAGGGGTTGATCGGACGAATAGCAGCACTGAACTGTTTCATATCACGATCCACAGATAAATGTCTACCTTTCTTTAAAATCATCAAGCAGGGGAAGAACATGAAATGGGATCAAGAGAGTGAGCAGACATTTCAGGCCCTGAAGGGGTATCTAGCCAGTCCACCGCTACCGGTAAAACCCCTCCCAGGAGAAGAACTACAACTTTACTTAGCAGTATCAGAAACCGCGACAAGTGGAGCCTTAGTGAAGGAATGCAGTAATGGAGCCCAAAGACCAATCTACTATGTAAGTCGTGCTTTGTCAAAATCCGAGAAGAACTACACCATTCTGGAGAAGCTGGCCTTTGCATTAGTAACCACGGCTAGAAAACTTCGGCCTTATTTTCAAGCTCACACAATCGCGGTGGTAACAGACCAACCCTTGAGACAATTCCTCCAAAGACCAGATGTGTCAGGCAGACTAGTCCTGTGGGCTTTAGAGCTCACTCAGTATGACATAAGATACAAGGCTAGAACGACAATCAAGGCCCAAGCCCTAGCCGACTTTGTATCAGAATTCAGCATGGCTCCCCATCCGGATGCGCCTATAGTTTCGAGTTCAGATCCAGAGTCCTCGGGATGGCCGACTGATTATAAAGCCTGGATCCTATATACAGACGGTTCCTATCAAGCCGGCTGTGGGGCCGGGATCGTCCTTATAGACCCCGAAGGGATTGAATGTGAAATTTCCCTTAAGGAGTAGTGTAAAATATACCTAGAAGGGGGGGGGGGGGGGGGTGAATAGGTATAGGCCCAAATTCTTCCAATATTAAAAACTATGCGGAATACAACAAAGAAAATGCACACTTGAAGATATTCAACAAATGGATTGATTTAACTAATGCAAAAGTAAATCAATATACAAGATATGCAATCAATGTAAAGTATGGAAGATAAGAAAAAATAAAGCAAAAATTGACACAATGATTTTTACGTGGTAAAACCTCAAAGAGGAAACATCCACGGGTTGATACCACAACCACCGGCAAAGCAATCCACTATATGAAAAAGGACTTACACACACTACAAAAAAAAAAGCCTATCAGTGACAAACTATTTCCGACGGCACTAATTACCGTTGGAAAAGGTACCATTTCCGACGGTTATTTCAGTGCCGTTGGAAATGAGAAAAAATATGATACCACATTTCCGACGGCCTAAAAGCCGTCGGAAATAGTCTTTTTTCCGTCAGAAATGAGGAAAAATAATAATACATTAGGAAAAAGTAATACATTTTTTCCGACGCCCTAAATGCCGTCGGAAATAGTATACATTTCCGACGGTAAATGGTCTTTTCTGACAGCATTTAATGCCGTCAGAAAAGACCAATTTTTTATTTTAGTGTTAAAACCGTATTTCTTATATAAAGTTTCTTCAAATAATTTGTACAAATAAAAATTTCATGATTTATTTTTTCTTGAAAAATAAAAAGTTAGATAAAATAATTATATAAACTCTATTTCTTAGTATGCATTTAATACACCTGATTTTCCCTAAACTGCTATCCGGAAAATAACATATATGTGCAAAAATCAAGAGTGAACACTTTGATACAACAAAAATACACAAAACATTTGTCAGGATTATGATGAAGGGATTTGTGAGATATTTATGTCATTCTTTAGGAACTCCCTCTTATTATAAGCATTTTTATCTTGAGAAATTGTCCGATGGTAAAATATCGCCAGTCAACTACCGGGAAAGTCACATATGGATGTCAAGGAACATTACAACGCCCTCATACATGACATTTGCAAGATTGATTCGGGTTGTGTCAAATTACCGAGTTATGCCAATGACTTGTGGGACTTTTTGTGCCGTCAAAAAAAAAAAAAAAAAACAATACCACTTTTCCGATGGCTTTTGGGCCGTCCGAAAATAGTCAAATAAGCTGTCAATATTACCCACTTTTTTAACAACATAAAAAGTGTCATCGGAAATGCTAAAATTTAATTCGAATTACTTGAGGGACACATCTTACTAAATTAACTAAATATAAAATATAGCAAAATTATTAGTAATCACAAGAACATTTAGTTATTTTTAATTATATTTAGTGACACTACTATATCAGATTTTTTAAAACAAACTCTAATATTTTTAATAAAATATTATTTTAAAAAACAATATCTCAATAGTTATATTTAAATAGTATACAAAAAAATATATTTAATTAGATATTATACAAACAGATCAATAGCTTATATATAAATAGTATGCAAAACATATCAGATATAAAGTTATAGCAAAATGGTAAAGGTAACCCTTTACTGTCATCCAAGTCATGGGTTCAAACCACATGATTTTCATGGAATTAAAGTTGCTGTGTGACGTGGCACGTGTCGGGTGACGGATGACGTGGCGTGTAATGGATGACGTGGCGACTATCAAGTCGAGCTGCACCATTTTTTTAGAAAATTTGACTATTTTCGACGGCTTATTGCCGTCGGAAATAGTGGTATCGTCGGAAATGGTAGTATTTCTGACAACTCGTCAGTAATTAGTTATTTCTGACAATCGTATTTGCGACGGCCTCCGATGGCTTTTTCCCGTCAGAAAAGCGTATTTCCGATGGGAAATGGTCTTTTCCGACGGCATTTAGCCGTCGGAAAAGACCATTTTTTTTGTAGTGACAGTCAAGCTACCAACTCATGATATCCGCTCAAGCTATCAACTCGTAATCTACCCTCGGGGTAGTGAATCACAAAGCCTACTACCTATCCAAGGTGTGTCTTACACCTCTAGGTAGCAACATCCTATCCAAAGCTCTCAAGCTTCTAGGAAGATTTCTTGCTTGCCTATCCGGATCCTCCCGACCCTAGACAAGTCTCCTTGCTTGATTATCCGAGTCCTCCCGACTCTAATCAAGACTTCTTTACTCTATCCACAAAGCTTCACTCACTTTGCTAGAGACTTCAACCTAATGCAAGGCTATGATCTAAGTGATGCAAATGATGCAAACACAATCAAATAAAGCTAGATGATCAATCAAGCTAAATGTACATGTTCAATGATAATCTCGAATATGCTTTCAACAAAACAATCACAAAAGTATCTAGAAATCAAGACATGTAAATTAATAAGAACAAGGTATGAATATTCAATATATCACACTAAAAACCTAGTTCTTAGATCATGAAATTAAACCTAGAAAATAACATGAGGCACATCATATATACCTTTTCTAGAATAAATTTCAAGTTGAATCAAGTTTAGCAAATATATGTTCAAGAGAAATGACAAAGCTAAAACTCAATTAACAAATGATCAAACACCCCTAGAATATGATCTAACATCCTTTTCAACATATTTCATCAATCAAATAGTAAGAATAAAAGAGATGACCAAAGATGAAATGAAAAAGAAGAAGTTGAACATACAACCTTGACCACGTACTGAAAATCAGGCCACTGGGAAAACTGACGAAGTCAGCTACCTTTGGAAATGCTTAGGGTTTGTAGCTCTAATCAAAACCAACAATTTTAGCTTTTGGATCAATCGATTTCGAGTTCGTATGAGAAAGTTATGATCAAAATACTAAAACTAAAATTGAGAGAAAATTTCTGATTTCATCTTTTTCAAAATTTTCTCCTTAGAATAAATGGGAGGGAATGGAGAGGATTTAAAAGGAAGAGAGAGAGAGAGAAAACGAAAACCAATCGAAGGCTGCCACATCAGCATCCCGTGTGGGGCGCATGGGCCACACGGGACCAGAGGGGTACTCTGGCCGTGGGTCCCACAGCTCCCACTTGGCCTCGCTAGCTCTCCCGCGCACCTCTCGCATTCTTCAGCCGTACTCAGGCATCCGAACTCCGAATTCGAATATGTTTTTGGATTATAAACCATGACTCCCTCATGCATGACAAAAACTAAGAAACTTTGATAAAAGGTTGAGAAATCATCTCGGAAAATGACGATGAAGTCAACTCAACGAATGAGAACGCAAAATGGCCTAGCTAAGTCGTTTGAACTCGAAACCTTATGAATGAGTAACCAAAACGACCGGAACTCAATAAGGAATCAAATAAGAACATATTCAAGTCTAAAATACAAAATACATAAACAAACAAATACAAATTCACACAAACATACCATATCAAAGAGATAGTCACAAAGCATGCAATTCTACAATGTTTGTCTATTAGAGACCAATGCATATGCATATTTAGAAGTGCGTGAATGTGTTATACCAAATGTTTGAACTACGATGCAGGGACACACTGATCGAGCCATTACATATATAGAAATACACCCCTTATTTTCGATACTTTTGATTGACTTTCGAGTAAATTCATGAAATTTATGGCTCGATGTTGATTGTATAGGTACTTTTTGTATTCTGGGTTGAAGAACGAAGAAATCCAGTGATTTTGGGCTAAAAGCTACGAAAGGAGAGTATTTGGGGGCAAAACGATCATCTGGCAAGAAAAGAAGAATTCGGCGGTTCCATTCGGCGGTCTGGCCGCCGTTTGAAATCGCCGTTTCATTCCAGAAGTGTCAGGTGCATTCGGCAGCCACAGTTCAATCGCCGTTCCAAACGCCTATCAATTCCAGTAAGTCCATTTTCAATTCAGCGGTTTCCATTCGGCGGCCTAGCCACTGTTTGAAATAGCTGATCACGTGCCACGTCAGCAGCACCGGGATTTCAACCCTACCTCATGGGACCACATATAAATATCCCCCTTTTTTCCTTCTCTCCACCATTTTCATGAAACCCTATCCTCTCTCCAAAACTCTCTGTAAGGTTCCCATTTGTTGATTGGCTCATTTCATGGACAAACCACATCAACATGTTGGGGTTCTTTGTAAGGGTAGCTTAGGTGTTGTTGCTATTGCTCAAGCCCTTTGAAGACCTCGTCTAAATAAGAACCGAAGGTAAATTTCTATGTGCTTACTTTTCATTAAAGAGATTAGTTGCACACACACACTTAACATACATTGCATATGTCTGCATTCTCTTCACTTGTCACATTTCACACTTGCACTTATTTGTTATATTCTGTTGTGTGTAATTGTGTCTTGTTGTCTTATAATTCGTTTCCTGATAGTTTTCAGAATCATCCGCGCATGCACTAGAATGTGCTTGGTTTAGCGCGAGGACCGCCTACGGAGAATGCCCTTGGCTACTCCTTGGTTTTCACCTTTGTTGGTGATCGGCAGTTATGATCGGCGGCCTAGCCACCGAATGAAACCGCCGTTTGCTTCCAGAAGTGTCTAGAGCAATTCTACGGTTACGATTGGCGATCACGACCGCCGTTCGAAACCGCCGTTCAAGACCTGATTGATTTTATCTCTCGGTCTAATTCAGCGGTTGAATCGGCGGTCACGAAACCACCGAATGAAACCGTCGCTCATACCTGATTGATTTTTTTATCTCGGGTTTGATTCGGCGGTTAGATCGACGGTCACAAAACCGTCGAATGAAACCGCCGTTGGTCCCCTGTTCTTCTCGGGTCCAATTCGGTGGTTATGATCGGCAGCCTAGCCGCCGATTAAAACTGCCGATTGGTGCGTTTCAGGGGCAAACTTGTCTTTTCACATGCTCTGTTTTTCATGCCTATAAATACATCACTTTCTCTTGTTCTGAATGTGACTCTTTAATCATCAAGAACCCTACTTTCAAAAGAGAGAATTTTAAGAGAGAAAGCAACCAAGTTTGCTCATTAAACACTCAAACAAAAAATCCATTTGCATCAAAGTTCATCTAGCATTCTTTAGCATATCTAGGATGCTTGCTTGCATGGGTCTTTCATCATCACGCTTGCTTTGGTAAGTTTTTCACTATTATCATATATAATTAGTGTTCTATTTATTATGGCATCTCTTTTATTACTTGATTGTTCTTAGATTATATACCAATATTCAAGATAGAGATTGTTGTGTTGATTTGATTGAGTGTTGCCTTGTGATAGATATCTAGGTTTCTCTAATCTATGATTATCTAAGCTAATTGACATGTCATTTAACTTTAATATCTAGGATTGTTTTTAATTGCAAATTCATCATCTTAGATAAGCATATAGGGTTTCCCTTGCTCTATGTTGCATTTGAATATTCATATATTCACTTAGGGTGTTAATCTCTTTTTAGAGAATTAAGTCTTGTGTTGTGACCGGGATTAGGTTACTTAATTCGTAAGCAATCGGAATAGATTCGCTTATACCAGGATTAGGTAGGTGTGTGATTACTTATGGGATTAGGTTGTAATTTCATCACATTTAGTGGATTCGAGGTTCGGGTGTGGCTCACTAAATAGCCCGTGGTTTTTCCCCGTGAGGTTTCCATGTAAATATAAATTGTTGTTTTAATTTCCGCACAATATTATACTTGCTATATTTTATTGACTATTAGGGGTATTTTCGTAATCTTGTCATTAAACGAAAATTGGGTAAAATTAGTTAAAATCTATTCACCCCCCCCCCCCCCCCTCTAGATTAATAGTTTACACACCGTGAGTACTTTCAATTGGTATCAGAGCGGGTTCCTAAATATAATTAGGTGATCCTTGCTCACTTTGGTGTGTTTTGCATTTTATGTGATTTTTGATCAATCGTACATTTGCATTCATTTCATTCATTCATAAACACTATGAGTGGAAATGGTGGAAATGGTGATGGCAACGAGGGTGCCTCAAGCACAAGGCCTCCACTTCTTACTGAGTTGAACTATTCCCAATGGAAAGGGAAGATGGAATCCTACATATGTCAAATTCATGATCGCGTGTGGATGGCGTTGGAAGATGGATATAATCTACCCAAGATGACTCCCGATGGTGGAGGAGAAGAAGTATTGAAGCCTAAGGTGCAATGGAGTCCGCAAGAGTTTGAGGCTTCAAAGTGGAATAGGAAGGCGATGCATGCCATCCTTTGTGCAATGGATGAAAATCAGTATAAGCTTATTCAGAACACTCAAATCGCGAAAGTGGCTTGGGATGTCTTACAAGTTGCACATGAAGGAACCGAGGTGGTGAAGGAATCCAAGCTTCAAGTCCTCCAAACTCAATTCGAGTTACTTAGGATGGGAGAGGATGAATGCTTCAATGATTTCGAAATCAAACTGATGGATATCGTTAATCAAAGTCACCAACTCGGAAACCCGTATTCAGATAGGAGAGTCAAGCAGAAAATCATGAGATCTCTCCCTGATAGGTTCGAATCAAAGGTGACGGCTATAGAAGAAAATAGTGGTTATATGGATATGAAGCCGAGTGAGGTGATTGGGAGACTTCTAGCTTATGAGTCTAGGAAAGGTCCTATCTCCACACCCACTAAAAAGTAAGAAGGAATTGCTTTAAAAGCCTCCAAGGATGAAAAGGAGGCAAAGAAGATTGACTCGGATGAAGACCTTGCCTTGTTTGTAAAAAGGTTCAACAAGGTTATGAAGTTTAGAAAAAAGGGCTTTGGATCAAAAGGTCAAGATTTGAAGAAAAATGGTCATTTCAAGAAGTTTGAACCTAGGACCGAAAGGACCGAAAGGAAAGGGGTTCGATGTTTTGAGTGTGGTGGTATAGGTCATTTTGCTCCCGAATGTGCTAATCACAATGACAAGAAGAAGGGTAAAGTGATGGCCGCCACATGGAGTGGTAGTAGTGATGACACCAACGAGGGAGATGAGTCTTCAAGCGATGAAGAGCTCATGGCTAACCTCCTAGCTTTTGCCTCCTCCCATAAAAGCAAAAGTGCTAGTGAAAGAGAGGAAATGAGTCAAGAGGAAAATGACTCAAGTGGAGAAGAAAGTGATTCCTCTTCTAACTCCATAAATGGATTTGTGGAGAAAATTGTGCTTGCTAAATACCATGCCAGTTTAATGATTTAGCAATCAAGAGCACAAGAAAGATCAAGATGTTGAGAGAAGAAAATCTTGAGCTTTCATCTTATAATGACCACTTAAGTGAACAAGTGGGAAAGTTTAAGAAGATAGAAGATGAGCTAAGAAAAGACTTAGACTTATCTAGGAGGAATGAAGAAGGTCTAAAGAGGGAACTTGATGAAGCTTTAGAATCTTTAGCTAGGATGGATTCTAGCACCAAGAAACTTGATCATATACTTGGTGTTGGAAAGAGTCCGTGTGACAAAAGGGGTCTTAGGTATGAAGATGGCAAGAAGATCTCAACCGCTAACAAGACCGTGTTTGTCAAGAGTTTGAGGAACGAAGAAACTTCAATTGTGCAAACTCCTAGGAAGAAGTTAGAACTAGGACAATGTTCAAATGCACAAGTGAAGATGGTGCCAAGAAGGCAATCTCAAGCTCAACCCTCTAGGGTCCCTCAAGCCAACATTCCTCCACAATTGGCTCACAAAAGAAAGAGACCAATCGTGCAACCTCAAGCTAGGAAGCAATCTAGACCGGTTCAACAACGAAGATGGATTGAACCCATTCATCCACAAAGACAAGGACAAGGTATGATTCCTTATTTTACTCCTATATGTCACTTTTTGTGGATTTGATGGTCATATTAGACCACATTGTTTTCGATATATTAAAATGTGCAAAACTAGAAGCATGATTGAGAAGAAAAAGAAAAGAGCCATGATGCATGTTCCTAGGAATGATGATATTGTTATGCATGATCCTAGAACATTTAGAGCCCATGTACCAAAGGCCACTAAGAAAGCTAAGATTGTTTCTAGGTGGATTAGAAAGAATGAAAATGTTTGCCATGTTGCTCAAATAGCCTTGAAGGCAAATTCTTCTAATTTTTGGTATTTAGATAGTGGGTGCTCTAGGCACATAACGGGAAACAAGAGTTTCTTCGAGACTCTTGTTATGGAGGAAGGAGGATATGTCACTTTTGGTGATGGATCCAAAAAGAAAGTTGTAGGGAAAGGAACCATTTCCGTTCCCGGATTACCCTCCTTATCCGATGCTTTATTTGTTAATGGCTTGAAAGCCAATTTAATAAGCATTTCACATCTAAGTGATGAAGGATATTCCGTCTTATTTTGTAAAGATGATTGCTCTATCCTAAAGCCCGATGGACAAACCTTGTTGAAAGGTATGAGATCTAGTGACAATTGCTATTGTCTTGAAGCTAGAATAGTCTCAAACAATGTGTCCATGGATGAACAAATTGAGTTGTGGCATGAAAGACTTTGCCACATGAACTTTAGGGATTTACGAACCCTTGGAAAGTTCAATTGTGTGCGTGGCCTCCCTAAACTTGGGAAGAAAGCCAATGGTGTTTGTGGACCTTGCCAACAAGGAAAACAAACCAAAAGCATGCACAAAAAGGGCAAGTATCTCTCCACCAAGGAGCCCCTAGAGCTTCTCTACATGGACCTCATGGGTCCTATGCAAACTGAAAGCTTAGGTGGAAAGAGATACATTTTTGTTTGTGTTGATGATTTCTCTAGATTTACATGGACATATTTTCTTAGAGAAAAATCCGAAACTTTTGATAAGTTTAAAATGCTTTGTAATAAAATTCAAAATGAAATGAACTCTAACATTAAAAGCATTAAACGGATTAGAAGTGGCCATGGGAGGGAATTTGAGAATGCCACCTTTGAAACCTATTGTAATGGTTTAGGCATCTCCCATGAGTTTTCGGCTCCTAGGACACCTCAACAAAATGGAGTTGTTGAGAGGAAAAATAGGGTCCTTCAAGAGATGGCCCGTGTGATGTTGCTTAGCAACAATGTCCCTAGGAACCTATGGGCCGAAGCCGTCAATACGGCTTGCTATATAGGAAATAGAGTTTTCATAAGGCCCGGAACTAGAAATATCTCATATGAACTATGGAAAGGCAAAAGGCCAAATGTTAGCTACTTCCGCTCCTTTGGAAGCAAATGCTACATTTTAAATGACTGTGATCAACTTGGCAAATTTGATGCTAAGAGTGATGAGGGTATATTTATTGGCTATGCCTTAAATAGTAGAGCCTATAGAGTTTTCAATTTAAAGACTCTAAGTGTCATGGAATCATCTAATGTTGTCTTTGATGATGAAAGGCTTAAGTCTAGTAACCATGAGGAGGAGGTAGTTTTAGATGATGATTCTCCTTTGGAGAAGGTTGCGGAGACTCCCAAGGTTGGGACGTCCAATGGTAATTATGAGGACACACAACCTATTGATAGAGTTCCTCTCTTGAACTCTAAAGAACCCGCTCCATGGGTTAGACAACTCCATGATAAGAATGACATCATTGGAGAGGTAAATGAGGGTGTTAGAACTAGGCGTCAAATAGCTAATCTAATTAGCTACACATGTTACACCTCTCAAATTGAACCCAAAAAGGTTGATGAAGCCTTGAATGATGAATTTTGGGTTCTTGCCATGCAAGAAGAGCTAAACCAATTCGAAAGGAATGAGGTTTGGACTCTAGTTTCTAGGCCTAAAAGCACTAATGTGATAGGCACTAAGTGGATTTATAGGAACAAATCCGATGATGATGGCAACATAGTGCGGAACAAGGCTAGACTTGTAGAACAAGGCTAGACTTGTAGCACAAGGGTACTCTCAAATTGAGGGTGAAACAAATTATAGCACGCTGTGTATAAAACTATCTAGAGGGGGGGTGAATAGATTTTAAGCTTATTACCCAATTTTTCGTGATTAGTCAAAATTACGAAATTACCCCTAAATAGATAAAGCAATAAATCAAGTATAAAATACGGAAATTAAATAACACTTGATTTTTACGTGGAAACCCTCACGGGAAAAACCACGGGCTAATAAGTAAGCCACACTCGAACCTCGAATCTCGAATCTCGAATCCACTAAATATGTAAACGATTACAACCTAATCCCAGAAGTAATCACACACCTACCTAATCCCAGTATAAGTGAACCTAGTCCGATTGCTTGCGAATTAAGCAACCTAATCCCGGTCACAACACAAGACTTAATTCTCTAAAAAGAGATTAACACCCTAAGTGAATATATGAATATTCAAATGCAACATAGAGCAAGGGAAACCCTATATGCTTATCTAAGATGATGAATATGCAATTAAAAACAATCCTAGATATTAAAGCTAAATGACATGTCAATTAGCTTAGATAATCATAGATTAGAGAAACCTAGATATCTATCATAAAAACAACACTCAATCAAATCAACACAACAATCTCTATCTTGAATATTAGAATATAATCTAAGAACAATCAAGTAATAAAAGAGATGCCATAATAAATTAAACACTAATTATGTATGATAATAGTGAAAAACTTACCAAAGCAAGTGTGATGATGAAAGACCCATGCAAGCAAGCATCCTAGATATGCTAGAGAATGCTAGATGAACTTTGATGCAAATGGATTTTGGCTTGAGTGTTTCATGAGCAAACTTGATTGCTTTCTCTCTTAAAAATCTCTCTTTTTAAAGTAGGGTTCTTGATGATTAAAGAGTCACATTCAGAATAAGAGAAAGTGATGTATTTATAGGCATGAAAAACAGAGCATGTGAAAAGACAAGTTTGCCCCTGAAACGCACCGATCGGCGGTTTCGATCGGCGGCCAGGCCACCGATCATAATCGCCGAATTGGCCCTAGAGGAATAGGGGACCAACGGCGGTTTCATTCGGTGGTTTCGTGACCGCCAATCCAACCGCCGAATCAAACCTGAGATTAAAAAATCAATCAGGTATGAAAACCGCGGTTTCATTCGTGACCGCCGATCCAACCGCCGAATTAGGCCGAGAGATAAAATCAATCAGGTCTTGAACAGCGGTTTCGAACGGTGGTCGTGACTGCCGATCATAACCGCAGAAGTGCTCCATACACTACTGGAAGTAAACGGCGGTTTCATCCGGCGGCCAGGCCGCCGATCATAACCGTCGATCACCAACAAAGGTGAAAACCAAGGAGAAGCCAAGGGCATTCTCGGTAGGCGGTCCTCACGCTAAACCAAGCACATTCTAGTGCATGCGCAGACGTTTCCGAAAACAATCAGGAAACGAATTACAAGACAACAAGACATAATTACACACAACAAAATATAACACATAAGTGCAAGTGTGAAATGTGACAAGTGAAGAGAATGCACACATATGCAATGTATGTTAAGTGTGTGTGTGTGCAACTAATCTCTTTAAAGAAAAGTAAGCACATAGAAATTTACCTTCGGTGCTTATCAAGATGAGGTCTTCAAAGGGCTTGAGCAATAACACCGATACCTAGGCTAGCCTTACAAAGAACCCCCAACATGTGGTTTGTCCACGAAATGAGCCAATCAACAATTGGGAACCTTACAATCTCCCCCTTTGGCTATTTCATGACAAAACCACCACTCACATTGATTCCTCACAAAGAAATAGAAACTACGGGACAACTATGATTTTCTACAACACAAAAAGATAAGAAAATAAAACTTCAAGTCTTCAATCACTTGTAGAATAATCAAGCCCTGAAAATAAGATTTCTATATTTTCCAATACAAGTGAAATGTGAGATTAATCAAGTGAGAACAAAAACAAGCATTTGCATTTTACAAGTTTAGGCACAACATTATGAAATGTATGTGTATGCAATGCTCCCCCTCAACGGGTTGCTCCCCCTAAATGAATGTTCTCCCCAATATGCACAATAGCTTCTATATTTTGCAACTCCCCTTACCATATACTACTCCCCCTTTTTGTCATGATATAGGCAAAGGAGTAGTCCCCAACCGGGTCACTCATAGCAACGAGAGATAGTAGCATGCAAGATTTGCATAATTAATATAAGTCACATTATGCATCTCAATTAATTTGGAGAGAAACAAGGAGATTTATTTGAAAGAAAATGTGTGAATCAAACATGCTTTGCATACAAGATATGTAGCATTCAAGTCCAAAATACAATGGTATTTGGCAAAGCAAATGACAAAGGTTTCTAATAAGAATTCAAACCAATTTCACCAAAGTCATGAGTAAAGCAAGGATATAGAATATATTGATTTCAATTTAAGAACAACTATATCCAACTTTATAAGCAAAACATGGCATAAGCGACTTTGCACCCTATTTGATTTTTCCGGATAAGATATCCGTATGATAGTAGCCATGTTCAACCAATAAAAGAGGAGAGACATTTCGAATGTAAATTCCTTTGAACGGATACAAGATCCTTTATTCATTTTGAGTCTCATAAGCTTTCACACAAGGTTTTGCATTTTAAGAGTATGCAATCATCAATTCATGCTTTTCATCAGAGCATGTTATATGAATTTCATGCTTTTTCATTTGACATTAGCATGTTATTTAAGAATCATCATGTCATGGAGATCATCATAGGTCATTCAAATCATACTTCCTACATACATCTCTTAGTCCAAAAATGCATGTTTGAACATAAATATGACATGGATTGTAAACAAGCAAGGTTCACACTTATAGTATTGAAAACATATATACATATGTGCAACCAAACTTACTCAAACAATTAAAAGAAGAGGCATAAGTTATTTAGAATTTTTTGCAAGATAAAAGAATGCAAAATAGCTCTCTTTGCTTGAGTTCCCCATATGGGGTCAAATAACAAAACACATCACTCCACAAGACATATCCCAATAGATCTACTTAGTGTTTTAAATCGAGTAGAATCTAAGGGTTTAGTAAATAGGTCCGCAAGTTGATCATTAGTACCTACATGTTCAAGTATTATGCATTTATTTTCAACAAGCTCTCTAATGAAATGATGGCGGATGTCAATATGCTTAGTTCTAGAATGTTGCACCAGATTCTTGGAAATATTAATGGCACTCATGTTATCACAAAAGAGAGTGAGAGTACCTTGGTTGAATCCGTAGTCTACTAGCATTTGCTTCATCCATAGGAGTTGTGTGCATCCACTCCCCGCGGCTATGTACTCGGTCTCGGCCGTGGACAAGGAAATCGAGTTTTGCTTCTTGCAAAACCAAGGCACCAAGTTGTTGCCTAGGAAGAAGCAACCGCTCGATGTGCTTTTCCTATCATCACAATTTCCTGCCCAATCCGCATCACTAAAGCCTACAAGACTAGCATTAGTGTCAAAAGAGTACCAAATTCCATAGTTGGAAGTCCCATTCACATAGCGAATGATTCTCTTTACTGAAGAGAGATGGGACTCCTTGGGATCCGCTTGGTACCTAGCACACACACCCATACTAAAAGATATATCGGGCCTACTTGCGGTCAAATAAAGCAAGCTACCTATCATGCCCCGATATAGAGTTTGTTCCACACTTTTACCACTAGCATCCTTGCTTAGCTTCAAAGTGGTACTCATGGGTGTATCACAATGTTTGGCATTCTCTAAACCAAACTTCCTCACTAGGTTTTTGGCATATTTGGCTTGGGTTATGAAAATCCCATCATCTAATTGCCTAATTTGCAAACCTAGGAAGTAACTAAGCTCACCAACAAGACTCATCTCAAATTCATGAGACATGACATCAACAAATTGTTGGACCTTGGTGTTGTTGGTGGAGCCAAATACAATGTCATCAACATAGATTTGAGCTATAAATAACTCATCTTTGTTTCTCTTGATGAACAAGGTCTTGTCAACACTACCTCTTGTGTAGTCATTGTCAACAAGAAATTGAGTGAGGCGCTCATACCATTCGAATTACAAGACAACAAGACACAATTACACACAACAAAATATAACACATAAGTGCAAGTGTGAAATGTGACAAGTGAAGAGAATGCACACATATGCAATGTATGTTAAGTGTGTGTGTGTGCAACTTATCTCTTTAAAGAAAAGTAAGCACATAGAAATTTACCTTTGGTGCTTATCAAGATAAGGTCTTCAAAGGGCTTGAGCAATAACACCGATACCTAGGCTACCCTTACAAAGAACCCCCAACATGTGGTTTGTCCACGAAATGAGCCAATCAATAATTGGGAACCTCACAGAGGATATCGACTTTGAGAAGACATTTGCTCCCGTTGCCTGTTTAGAGTCCATTAGGCTTCTCTTGTCCATTTCTTGTGTGCACAAGTTCAAATTGCACCAAATGGATGTCAAGAGTGCCTTCCTCAATGTCTTCTTGCAAGAGGAAGTGTTTGTTGAACAACCCAAGGGGTTTGTGGATGCACACCACCCCAACCATGTCTATCGCCTCAAGAAGGCTCTATATAGGTTGAAACAAGCACCGAGGGCTTGGTATGAGCAACTCACTCAATTTCTTGTTGACAATAACTACACAAGAGGTAGTGTTGACAAGACACTATTCATTAAGAAAGACAATGATGAGCTTTTCATAGCTCAAATCTATGTTGATGATATAGTGTTTGGCTCCACCAACAACACCAAGGTCCAACAATTTATTGATGTCATGTCTCATGAATTTGAAATGAGTCTTGTTGGTGAGCTTAGTTACTTCCTAGTTTTGCAAATTAGGCAATTAGATGATGGGATTTTCATAACCCAAACCAAATATGCCAAAAACCTAGTGAAGAAGTTTGGTCTTGAAAATACTGAACATTGTGATATGAAACAAATTACAGCACGGTGTGTATAAAACTGTCTAGAGGGGGGTGAATAGATTTTAAGCTTTTTACCCAATTTTTCGTGTTAGTCAAAATTACGAAATTACCCCTAAATAGATAAAGCAATAAATCAAGTATAAAATGCGGAAATTAAATAACACTTGATTTTTACGTGGAAACCCTCACTGGAAAAACCACGGGCTAGTAAGTAAGCCACACTCGAACCTCGAATCCACTAAATGTGTAAAACGATTACAACCTAATCCCGGAAGTAATCATACACCTACCTAATCCCGGTATGAGTGAACCTAGTCCAATTTGCTTGTGATCTAAGCAACCTAATCCCGGAAGCTACACACAAGACTTACTTTCTCAATGAAGAGAATAAAACCCTAAGTGAATATATGAATATTCAAATGCAACATAGAGCAAGGGAAACCCTATATGCTTATGTAAGATGATTAATATGCAATTAGAACAATCCTAGATATTAAAAACTAAATGACATGTTCAATCAAATAGTTTAGCTAATCAAGATTAAGCACAAAACCTAATTAGCTGTCACAATACAACTTCTCAAACATACATCACACTAATCTCAATCTTGTATCAAAAGATATATGAAAATCATACAAGTAATAAATTGAGATTGCTTGTTAAGAAAAACACAAAATATTTAAGATATTAGTGAAAAGCTTACCAAGCAAAGTATGATGAAGAATCCATGCAAAGGGACATCTGGATGATCAAGGATGATGCTAGATGATGATTGATGATCATGAAAAAGTGTTTGAGTAAACTAAAAATGAGTTCTTTGGAATTTTTCTTCTCTTTGAAAAATATCCTAAGTATAGAATCTGAATATGAACTCTCTTAATTGACCTAAAGTCAAAGTGGCATATATATAGGGGGCCAAAACAAGGTGTGGTCATTTTGATAAGTTGGCCTCATATTTGCCTTGGGCGCTGTACGTAGAGCACCTCTTGTACAGCGCTTGTACAGCGCCCCAACTCTGTTCTGATGGGAAAACAGAGTGGCGCTGTACGTAGAGCGCTTTGTACAGCGCCTGTACAGCGACCCAACAGTGACCGAATTAAATCGATTAGGTCTGAACAGCGCTCAATGGGTGCTGTTCGTACAGCGCTTCTGTAGAGCACTTTTGGGAGCGCCCAATGCAAAAATGCAATCCTAAGTCTAAGCATGACAAGGCAATTGGATATGCAAGATGCAATCAAACTAACATGCAAGAAGAGATGTTAATGAACATTAATGCACAAAAATAAGACACACAACATACAAGTATTAAACATATGCATGAGTTGTGAGTGTGTGCAACTATCTCTTCAAGACAAGTAAGCACAAAGAAATATACCTTCGGTGCTTTATCAATACGAGGTCTTCAAAGGGCTTCGAACAATAAACCCGATACCTAGGCTACCCTTACAAAGAACCCCAACAAGTGGTTTGTCCACGAAATGAGCCAATCAACAAATGGGAACCTTACATGATACACCCATGAGACCACTTTGAAGCTAAGCAAGGATGCTAGTGGTAAAAGTGTGGAACAAACATTATATCGTGGCATGATTGGTAGCTTGCTTTATTTGACCGCAAGTAGGCCCGATATCTCTTTTAGTGTGGGTGTGTGTGCTAGGTACCAAGCGGATCCCAAGGAGTCCCATCTCTCTTCCGTAAAGAGAATCATTTACTATGTGAATGGGACATCCAACTATGGGATTTGGTACTCTTTTGACACTAGTGCTAGTCTTGTAGGCTTTAGTGATGCAGATTGGGCAGGAAATTGTGATGATAGGAAAAGCACATCGGGCGGTTGCTTCTTCCTAGGCAACAACTTGGTGTGTTGGTTTTGCAAGAAGCAAAACTATATTTCCTTGTCCACGGCCGAGGCCGAGTACATAGCCGCGGGGAGTGGATGCACACAACTCCTATGGATGAAGCAAATGCTAGTAGACTACGGATTCAACCAAGGTACACTCACTCTCTTTTGTGATAACATGAGTGCCATTAATATTTCCAAGAATCCGGTGCAACATTCTAGAACTAAGCATATTGACATCCGCCATCACTTCATTAGAGAGCTTGTTGAAAATAAATGCATAGTACTTGAACATGTAGGTACTAATGATCAACTTGCGGACCTATTTACTAAACCCTTAGATTCTACTCGATTTAAAACACTAATGTAAGGATTCCCGTTTTGTTGATTGGCTTATTTCGTGGTCAAACCACATGTTGGGGTTTTGAATGTAAGGGTAGTCTAAGTGATTAGTGTTGAAGATCAAAGGCCCTTCCATGACCTCAAGATACAAGCACGCCAAAGGTATAATCTCTTGTGCTTGTTTTTCTTTGAAGAGATTTAGTAGCACACACACACTTAGCATTCTTGCTATGATTGCATACTTGCTTATTTTTATATGCATCTCTTCACATGTCACTTTACACACTAGCACATTGGTTGATATATCTTGTTGTGTGTATATGTGCCTTATAATTCGTTTCCCGACATTGTTCGGAAACGTCCGCGCTTGCACTAATGAGTGCTTGGTTTCGCGCGAAGACTGCCTATGGAGAATGCCCTTGGCTTCTCCTTGGTTTTCACCATTGTTGGTGATCGGTGGTTATGATCGGCGGCCTGGCCGCCGAATTAAACCGCCGTTTCAGTCCAGATTGGTCTGAAGCAATTATGCGGTCAAGATCGGTGGTCACGACCGCCGTTCGAAACCGCCGTTCATACCTGATCGATTTTAATCCCTCGGGTTTGATTCGGCGGTTTGATCGGCGGTCACGAAACCGCCGAATGAAACCGCCGTTAATGCTCTGTTCTTCACGAGCTCAATTCGGCGGTCATCATCGGCGGCCTGGCCGCCGATTGAAACCGCCGAACGGTGCGTTTCAGGGGCAAAAGTGTCTTTTCACATGCCCAATTCTTGATGTCTATAAATATCTTATTTTCTCAATCTCTGATCAAGTTTCTTGAGACCTTAGAACCCTAAACATTCAAGAGAGATTTTTGAGAAAAAATCAAATCAAGAACTCAACTTTAAACACTCAAATCAAATCCCTTTTGCATCAAATTTCATATTTGATCTTCTATGCCTTCATAGAATTGATCCATGCATGGTTTTGAATCATCACATCTTATTTGGTATGTTCTTCACTAATTTCATATTACTTTAGTGTTTTTCATATTAATACATCTCTTTAATTACTTGTATGCTTTTGATTATATGCTAGATACAAGTTAGAGATTATTTGTGATGAAAATGATTGAGTGTTGATTGTGATAGGTAATTAGGTTTTTAATTAATCTTGATTAGCTAAGCTATTTGACATGTCATTTAGCAATTGATATCTAGGGTTGATTAAATTGATTATATCATCATCCTAGATAAGCATCTAAGGTTACCTAGCCTTGTTTGTTATTTGAATATTCATATATATATATTCACATAGGTTGTTTCTCTTCATTGAGAAGTAAGTCTTGAGGCTAAGAGTGCTTAGGTCTCAAGCAAATTGGAATAGGGTTGCTAATAAAGGCCCGCTGGGTAGAAGTGAGGGGTTACAGACCGGAGTGTTAGACGAGGTCTACATAGGTCGTAAACTTTATTTCAATTAGTGATTTCGAGTTCCGAGTGTGGCGCACTATACAGCCCGTGGTTTTTCCCAGTGGTTGGGTTTCCACGTATACATCAAGTGTTATTTAAATTCCGCACTATATTACACTTGTATGTATTTTTGACTAGTAGGGGCATTTTCGTAAAATTGACTTGTATGCGAAAATTGGGTAATAATAGTTAAAATCTATTCACCCCCCCTCTAGCTTTATATAGAACACGCCTCTAATTTGTTTCAACTAAGTAGATCTATTGGGATATGTCTTGTGGAGTGATGAGTTTTGTATTTGACCCCATATGGGGAACTCAAGCAAAGAGAGCTATTTTGCAATCTTGTATCTTGCAAAAAATTTGAAATAACTTATGCCTCTTCTTTTAATTGTTTGAGTAAGCTTGGTTGCACATATGTATATATGTTTTCAATTCAATAAGTGTGAACCTTGCTTGTTTACAATCCATGTCATATTTATATTCAAACATGCATTTTTGGACTAGGAGATGTATATAGGAAGTATGATTTGAATGACCTATGGTTATCTCCATGACATGATGATTCTTTTATAACATGCTAATGTCAAATGAAAAAGCATGAA
Source organism: Acer yangbiense (assembly GCA_008009225.1). Taxonomy (NCBI): domain Eukaryota; kingdom Viridiplantae; phylum Streptophyta; class Magnoliopsida; order Sapindales; family Sapindaceae; genus Acer; species Acer yangbiense. Next base: position 32,538,143 of record CM017763.1, on the reverse strand, counting down.
ATTCATATAACATGCTCACATGAAAAGCATGAATTGATGATTGCATATTCTTAAAATGCAAAACTTATGTGAAAGCTTATGAGACTCAAAATGAATAAAAGATCTAGTATCCGTTCAAAGGAATTTAAATTCCAAATGTCTCTCTTTCTTTATTGGTTGACCATGGCTACTATCATACGGATATCTTATCCGGAAAAATCAAATAGGGTGCAAAGTCACTCATGCCATGTTTCGCTTATAAAGTTGGATATAGTTGCTCTTAAATTGAAATCAATAAAATCTCTATATCCTTGCTCTTCTCATGACATTGGTGAAATTGGTTTGAATTCTTATTAGAACCCTTTGTCATTTGCTTTGCCAAATACCATTGTATTTTGGACTTGAATGCTACATGTCTTGTATGCAAAGTATGTTTGATTCACACATTTTCTCAAATAAATCTCCTTGTTTCTCTCCAATTAATTGAGATGCATAAAGTGACTTATATTGATTATGCAAATATCTTGCATGCTACTGTCTCTCATTGCTATGAGTGACCCGGTTGGGGACTACTCCCTTGCCTATATCATGACAAAAAGGGGGAGTAGGATATGGTAAGGTGAGTTGCAAATTATAGTAGCAATTGTGCATGATTGAGGAGAACATACATTGAGGGGGAGTAACCCGTTGAGGGGGAGCATTGCATACACATACATTGCATAATGTTGTGCCTAATCTTTTACAAATGCAAATGCTTGTTTTTGTTCTCACTTGATTTATCTCACTTTTTACTTGTATTGGAAATGTTAGAAACTTTATTTTCAGGGATTGATTATTCTACAAGAGGTTGAAGACTTCAAGTTGCATTTTCTTATCTCTTTGTAATGTAGAATATCACTGTAGTCCCGTAGTTTCTATTTTTTTGTGAGGAATCAATGTGAGTGGTGGTTTTGTCATGAAATAGCCAAAGGGGGAGATTGTAAGGTTCTCATTTGTTGATTGGCTCATTTCGTGGACAAACTGTAGGGAAAAATCGTAGTACACTCAGCGGAAGCGAGACTAAAAAACGAGTTTAGTATAGTTTAAATTTTTTCCATAATTTGAACCTTAACCCTTTAATTAATTAACATATAATAAAGATATCGTACCTTTGTCGCGTGATCCGATTGACGTTGCATCGATGGTAATCCGCAAGATCTTCCAATTCAATCACGAACGTGAATCACCTAGGGCGTGGTCTCCATTTCTTTGAATTGTGTACCTGAGGATGGATAACAAAAACTTTTTCTTTTTCATTAGTCACTAAACCTCCAAGAGATAACAAAGAACGTTCCGGTCACTTTTGAATTTTCAATCTAATGATCGAAACTTGCATAAACCTTATTCAAAGTTGTGCACAAAGCCTATTGATGTATAAGCTACTAGTGCACTATCGAAATAAAACGATCTCTTCTCTTTTTCTCTCTTGGCCGAATTATCACACTAATCTCTAGAGTTGGATTTTATTTTTCTCAAGCAAAAGAAAAATATTCTGAAGCCAAAAACCTAGGGTTTTTCGAATTCCACTTGCCTCATAAAGTATTAGTACTAAAAACTAAAATCCCCTTACAAGAATGATATATCTATCTTTTATATATGCGGCCAAGTGCAATATATCTTTTTATTATATATATCCGGCTTCCATATATATTTATATTATATATCTATGGCTATATATTTTTTATCATATATATCCGGCTGCCATATATATTTATATTATATA